>VATF01000019.1:0-15784 GCA_008065175.1 Metschnikowia caudata
ACATCATTACCTCCTAAGACATCATTACCTCCTAAGACATCATTACCTCCTAAGACATCATTACCTCCAGACATCATTACCTCCTGGTTAGTTTGGGTAACACAGAAGAAATACACAATAAAGCAGGGTATCATATTCCAAAAAGTATTACTGTTCTCATTAAAACATTTCTCGATTTGTTCACTAATCTTGAATTGGACTTGGAGTTTTGCACAAGCCAGCCATCTATGTTACAGAGCATAAATGTGAATCGCGCAGAACTGAAATTTCGAGTCCTGTCCAATTTCAGTTGTCAGAAGACCACAACTGCTACTTCACAAGATTCTTCATGATGAAAGTACCTTGAGATCAAAGTGGAGAATTTGTTTTGATGTGCGTATTTGAAGATTTGCAACTTAAGATTACCAGGCCGCACTGCAGCTTAGACTACGAGATGATATTCGATATTGTTGAAAGCTGTATTCAGTCCACCGGGTTAAAGATTAACTCATATTTAGGTGTTTGATTTTATCCCACCATGGCTTTACAAGTCTAGCTTTAACCGGTGATACCAAGTTTCAGCATGAGGTTGACATGAAACCGCCTACAAACGACATCTCCAATTCTTCTTTGAGTGTCTCTCTTCTGATCACCACTATGATTTTGATGCAAATGAAATCAAATGAAACTTTTAAACGAACAGTTTCAAAAAGCATTCACATCTGTGAAGTTCAACATCTATGCACCTTCAATTTTAGCCCGGCTCATAGCCTTGAAATTTATCATGATGTTGAGCCGGAACATACAAAAAGCACATGCAGACACTCGTGAAAGCTCCTGATGACCCGAATTTATTTTTGAGAAGTAAGTTGTTTGCTCTCAAGTTATATTGCGGGACCATGTGTAATACTGAATTTCAACTACCTATAGAATTCACTCTGACTCGACGGCAGAGCAGCCGTTCGTGGCGTAGCTGGTGGTAGCTGTTCCTTCGGAGTAATAGAAAATCATAAAAGTTTGAATGTTCCGTGAGCCAGTAATTTGAATGGCAATTTCTGCCTTTGCTCTCTCAAATCACAACGCTCTCTTAGATCACAGTAACCGCACAGCAGCTTTATCAAGTCATCAATTGCTCTTTAAAAGTATTGCACCTTGCACTGATGAATCAGTGGCTGAATGTATTCAATTGTCATATATGAGCACACTTGCGTGAAGCTCCACCTTATCATCAATGATGAGCTCTACCGCCTCATCTGTCATATCGCAGAACCTCTTGATTTTGAGCCATACACAGATGATTTATAGCTAGCTCTTTTATCCAAAGCTGTTTTACGTGGCTGATATACATCTTCGACCTGTTGCTCGACGCTGAACGTTCCTATTGGCGGCTCGCCAATCACAGCCAGTGCTAAATAGTGATCCCCAAGGCTGGCGCTCTACACATTTGGCAACAGGATCGGAAACCAGGCTGTAGGGCGTAACAGCGTCTTTTGGTAATCTCTTGCGACATCAAAGTACATGTGTTTCATCGAAAAATATCTGCTTTCAAATTCAATCTGCCAAAGGTCACTTTGCTAAAGAGAAAGTCAGTGGGTTTTGCCGAAGCGTTGAAAATGCGAGGCACTGCCAGTCTTCAAGTACGAACGATCAAGCTGACATATCTTGGATCCAGGAGCCAGCATCGTACTAGTCAGTGAACAAAAGATTATGCGCCGTAAGCGTAGAGGGATTTTGATGAAAGCTGCGATTGTGGAGGATCCAAGATTCCTATGTTGGGCTGTAGACTATAGTTTGGGTCCCTGCACACCCACCCAGGCAATTTTCTAGAATAGTAGAGACAGCAGAAACTCATCAGAAACAAGAAATGCTGCTTTTTGTCGGTAACATCTCTATCCACTGTAACGTCGAAAAGACTCCCTGTGAACTTTCGGAGGCCTCTCACTAAAACTGTTGAGCCCATGAAAGCGAACCAGTCACCACCAGCCACGGCCAACCCACTGGAAAAATATCACGCATGCGTGTGCCCATGGGCAAACCCAATTTTTGACAATGACCAGACTCTGATGCTCACGTCGAATCGAGAGCAGGGCAAATCCATGTACAGAACAGGGACCGTTTTCTGCTACAAATGCCAAGTGCAACCGGGACAATAGCGTGGAAGTTTTCTGCATTCAACGAACGACATTCCCGAGCCGAAGTTGTGGGGTGTACAGCAGCATGCGCGTACACAGAAATGGCGAGATTCTCGGGCACTTCTAAATTAGCCAGCACTTTCCAGTCGCCTAGTCCTTCCGTAGGTTCTCGCTCTTTGTGGAGTGCTCCGTCTACGTCCACCCTCCGCGTTTCCCGGAACCAGCCTCTTCTTTGCTGACCCAAGGACAGTCCCGCGCGATTCTAAACTGTCACGCCGGCAGCTTCTTTGACCTGTTTTTTTTTTTTGCCTAAAGCAGCCGTTTATTAACAAAACCAAGGCCCGCGAACCTCGGTCGTCATTGCAACCCTCTGCTGAGACACCTCAATCCTGTAGCGTGTTATATGCACGTCAACGTACACTTCCAGAGAAGGGCCGCATGCATCAACCTCACGCGACACACCCATTCGCGTCTTGCTAATAATAAATTAAATGTGAGGGATCGAGACTTGGGATTGGAGGAGCTTAGCTGTGGATGCCTGCAGCTACCCCCACAGAGAATTCTCGCTGCAAAGGTCGAATTTTCCAGGAAGCCTTTGAAACACGGCACAAACGTGCCGGTGACCTCCTATGGCTCAAAGCTTAATAGTATAGGCGTATACGGGGTGTTTTAGAGGCCACAAAAGACAGAAAAAGGAAAGCCAACTGTCATCTCGAACCCGAAAGCTACACTCGCTGTTGTAGTTTGCATCGGAATGTGTCAAAAAATTAAAGGCAACTCCTCGCTCGAGACAGAGACAGAGACGTCTCACTACCAGTGTTTCGGTTCTCGGCCCCCACAATGTAGCCCCACAAACGAAGATACCCAATTTTTGTCTTCACCCTAGATACGGAAGACGGGATATTTATAGCTTCAAGTGACAGCATTATGTCACAACGTAACGATGCTCGAGAACCCGTCAAGCCAAATCCGCACAGAATCATGCCAGAAGCACGCAAATGAGGCAGCAACACGGACAACTGGCGCCATCAACGAGACAACGCCTTCTCGTAAATCCTGGTACCATAATTAGACGACTTGTGGCGATGAAGGAAAGCTTTGCCTGCTGCAAGCGGCAAAACCATGTAGCACCCGGAAAAAGCCTATTTCAAAGACTAAACGGACACGGCCCGACCCGGAAGAGATCCGGCCTGTTCAGTACAAAGGCAAACCCAACAAGGGAAGATGACCGCTGCCGGAACAATCGGTCATCTACACTGGAACTATACCGGCGCGCCAAGATGCAAGAGAAAAGAAATACTACCAAAGACGAAGTGGGCGCGAACAAACGCCACTTTCGAGCGCTGTGGAAGCGCTTGAGTGACATGCGAAGAGGGCTTTTTAGTGAAGGTTGCAGTCTGGGCGACGCAGAGAAGCACCCGTGATTTCTCAGGGACTCGCGGGTCCCTGTACCGGACAATACAATGGCTTACGTGACTCGCTTCTTCTTTGGGCCACCTTGCCACCAGACTGTACTGTCAAAACATCACGTCTTTCCAAATCTCATAATGTGCTGGCTGCGCGCGAAGCTGTGCAGGTTTCTGGTTTAGTTGCTGCGTCACGGAACGCGGCAGAAGAATGCAGGATAGAGGCTTCTTTCGGGGAACACAGGACTGCTCTTGCTGTCGGGGTCATTTGTTAAATTCCGAAACCGCAAAATGAGGCCGCTTCCATCCTGAGAGTCTCGGAGGATTTTTTGGACAAGGCCAGCGAAGTGGTGGTGTACTTGGGCGGTTTTGCAGCCCGAGCCGTTCGAGGCATTAGCCGCAGTCTAGCACGCTATGCAGAAGCCGAGCATACATCTGCATATGCACGGGACAGAAAGAAGGTCCGCGCACCCATCTGCCCGAGTCTATTGTTTATCGTTTAATTACTCGTAGAGTCTAAATTCGGAATTGCGGCGATAGTATATATAGCAAAAAAGAACTCTAGACGTTTGCACTGTTTGTCCATTTTGCTTTGCAAGCGCCATGTTGAAGATATTAGTGTTTTTAGGTGCGGTATCGCTCTTCCTTCGTTCAGCGCTTGCAGACTATGGCGGATGTACGTCCGGTGTCCAGACTGGTTTCAATGCAACATTTTGGAGCATTCCCCAGGGTACCAGTTACTCCTTCTTGTCCGCTTCTGATTCCGTCGTTGCAGCCTATTTTGCAGGAGGCTACAAAAACTATGGTGGAGTCTACGCCCGTGCTTACAACCAGAACGACCCCACCATTCCCAACCAGTACGGCATCTTCGGGTGGTCCACCACTACAATCTATGGTCAGAGAGTCACCACAAGCAACTATACCGTTGTTCTCGATGGTTACTTCTACTCCAGGTACGGAGGAGAATATAACTTCCATGGTGATGCTGACGATGCCTTTGTGTTCCAGCTTGGTTCTGACAACAACTGTCAAGGGTCCTCGTTCGATGACTTCATAAATCTGACCTTTTCCATCACCCAGCTTCAATACACCCTGGGAGGCGGCTCTATCAAAGCCACCTTAAAGCCATGTACCTATTACCCGTACAGAATTATCATGTCGAACTACAACTTTCGAACATGGTTCACCTTCACGGCAACTTCGTCCACTGGCGGTTCCAACACGAACGCTTTCGCAAGTCAAAGCACATGCACGCATGTGACAACGACGCTGACTTCAACTCCTCCTGGAAGCGGTACATGGCCAGCAACAGGGTATTCCACCCCAACTGACTGCTCCCAAATTGAAGATTGCACTGTGGTATACGTCCCTCCACAAACAACCACAACATTGACATCGACACCCACAGGAACTAGTCTGTGGCCATCAACAGGATACTCCACACCAACTGACTGCTCTGAAATCGAAAGCTGTACAGTGGTGTATGTGCCTCCCCAGACAACCGTAACTGTCACATCCACTCCCACCGGCACTGAGCCATACCCATCAACTGGGTACTTCACACCAACTGATTGTTCCCTTGTTGAGTCGTGTTCTGTGGTTTATGTCCCCCCTCAAACAACCACCACTGTCACTTCAACTCCTGCTGGAACTGCTTCCTATCCTTCGGCAGGGTACTCCACTCCGTCGGAATGTTCCCACGTAGAGAGCTGTACCGTGGTGTACGTTCCGCCCCAAATCACCACAACAATCACATCCATTCCCACTGGAAACTCTCAATGGCCCTCGAGTGGATACTCCACTCCTTCCAATTGCTCACAGGTCGAAAGCTGTACCGTGGTTTACGTGCCTCCACAAACAACAACAACCGTCACTTCAGTGCCTTCCGGAGTCAGTCAATGGCCAACAACTGGATACTCAACTCCGACTGATTGCTCTCAGGTAGAGTCATGTACCGTGGTGTACATCCCTCCGCAGATGACAATCACTGTCACCTCGACTCCAACCGGTACAAGTCAATGGCCATCAGGTGGGTACTCCACTCCAGCTGATTGTTCTCAAAAAGAAAGTTGTACTGTGATTTACATCCCACCACAGATCACAACAACTGTCACTTCGGTTCCTTCTGGTTCTGGCCAATGGCCTTCGACTGGTTACTCCACGCCATCAGACTGTTCTCAGGTGGAGAATTGTACCGTGGTGTATGTTCCTCCACAGATCACCACCACCGTGACCTCGGTTCCAACAGGGAGTGCCACTTGGCCGTCAAGTGGTTACTTCACGCCAACTGATTGTGATCAAATAGAGAGTTGCACAGTGGTTTACGTCCCTCCGCAGGTGACGACAACTGTTACCTCGATACCTTCCAAAACTAGTCAATGGCCATCTACTGGGTACTTTACACCATCGGACTGCTCTCAAATCGAGAACTGTACCGTGGTTTACGTCCCCCCACAGATGACAACGACTATCACGTCGGTTCCCTCTTCGGATTCTCAGTGGCCATCAAGTGGCTACTCAACCCCTTCTGACTGTTCCGAGATCGAGTCATGCACTGTGGTTTATATTCCTCCACAGGTTACGACAACCATTACACTGACACCTTCAGGTACCGCCGCGTGGCCAGCAGCCGGGTACTCCACTCCATCAGACTGCTCTCAAGTCGAGGAATGTACTGTGGTGTATGTCCCTCCACAAGTCACAACGACAGTAACTTCTGTTCCGTCAGGCACCGGCCAGTGGCCATCACCAGGGTTCTCAACTCCTTCGGACTGCTCTCAAGTCGAGAATTGTACCGTGGTATATGTACCCTCGCAGGTCACAACTACCATTACACTGACTCCCTCGGGAATCAGCCAATGGCCATCGACTGGGTACTCCACACCCTCTGACTGCTCTCAAGTGGAGGACTGTACTGTGGTGTATGTTCCTCCACAAAAAACAATAACAATTGTTTCAATTCCCTCCGAGAATGAACTATGGCCAGTTGCTGGGTATCATACTCCGTCGGACTGCCCCCATGTCGAAATTTGTACCGTGAGGTATGTTCCCCCGCAAAGAACAACCACGATTACTTCGATCCCTTCTGCGGCTAGTCGATACCCCTCGTCAGGGCACTCGACTCCAGCGAACTGTTCAAGAGTCACTGATTGCACTGTCGTGTACGTTCCTCCACAAACGACAACAACAGTTACTTCCAATCCTTCTGGTATCAGCCAGTGGCCAGCAACTGGATATTCCACTCCTTCCGACTGTTCCCAGATCCATAAATGCACTGTGGTGTACGTTCCTCCACAAGTCACCACTACCATCACGCTGTACCCCTCAAGTGTCGCCGCTTGGCCGGCAGCCGGTTACTCCACACCATCGGACTGCTCCCAGGTTGAGAGCTGTACCGTGGTATATGTTCCCCCTCAAGTGACAACAACAGTCACCTCAGTTCCTTCAGGAATCAGTCAATGGCCATCGACCGGGTNTGGCCCTCAACTGGTTTTTCAACTCCAACTGACTGCTCCCATATCGAGAACTGTACTGTGGTGTACGTTCCCCCTCAAGTAACCACAACCATCACCTCAAATCCTTCTGGAATAAGTCTGTGGCCCTCAACTGGTTTCTCAACTCCAACTGACTGCTCCCATATCGAGAACTGTACTGTGGTGTACGTTCCCCCTCAAGTAACCACAACCATCACCTCAAATCCTTCTGGAATAAGCCTGTGGCCGTCAACTGGTTACTCAACTCCAACTGACTGTTCCCAGATCGAAAACTGTACCGTGGTGTACATCCCCCCACAAATGACAACAACAGTCACCTCAGTTCCTTCAGGAATCAGTCAATGGCCATCGACCGGGTACTCGACTCCAAGTGACTGCTCCCAAGTTGAGAACTGTACTGTGGTGTACGTTCCCCCTCAAGTGACAACAACAGTCACCTCAGTTCCTTCAGGAATCAGTCAATGGCCATCGACCGGGTACTCGACTCCAAGTGACTGCTCCCAAGTTGAGAACTGTACTGTGGTGTACATTCCCCCTCAAGTGACCACAACTATCACCTCAACCCCTAGCGGAACTGGTTTGTGGTCAGCAACTGGGTACTCAACCCCAAGTGACTGCTCTCAGGTTGAGAGCTGTACTGTGGTGTACGTTCCCCCTCAAGTGACAACAACAGTCACCTCAGTTCCTTCAGGAATCAGTCAATGGCCATCGACCGGGTACTCGACTCCAAGTGACTGCTCTCAGGTTGAGAGCTGTACTGTGGTGTACATTCCGCCGCAAGGCACAACAACCATCACCTCTGTTCCTTCAGGGGTAAGTCAATGGCCATCAACTGGATACTCAACCCCAAGTGACTGCTCTCAGGTTGAGAACTGTACCGTGGTTTACGTTCCTCCGCAAGCCACAACAACCATAACTTCAGTTCCATCTGGAATTAGTCAATGGCCATCAACTGGGTACTCGACTCCAAGTGACTGCTCCCAAGTTGAGAGCTGTACCGTGGTATACGTTCCTCCTCAAATGACAACAACAGTCACTTCGAGTCCTTCTGGAACTAGCCAGTGGCCATCAACTGGATACTCAACTCCGACTGATTGCTCTCAGATCGAGAACTGTACTGTGGTGTACGTTCCCCCTCAAACGACAACAACAGTCACCTCACTTCCTTCTGGAGTCAGCCAGTGGCCATCCACTGGATACTCAACCCCAGGTGACTGCTCTCAAATTGAAAGCTGTACTGTGGTGTACATCCCGCCACAAGGCACGACAACCATCACCTCTGTTCCTTCTGGGGTTAGTCATTGGCCATCGGCTGGATACTCAACTCCGACTGATTGCTCTCAGGTCGAGAACTGCACCGTGGTGTATGTACCCTCGCAGACTACCACCACCGTCACCTCCATTCCTTCCAGCACCACCGCATGGCCATCAACGGGATACTCGACTCCAACCAATTGTTCCCAAGTTGAAAGTTGTACCGTGGTATACATACCTCCTCGGACCACAACAACTATCACCTATTCTCATCCGGGATTAGGCTCATATCCATCAACCGGATATCACACCCCATCGCATTGTCCCCATGTAGCGAACTGTACCGTGGTGTACGTTCCTCCTACATCGTCACTGACTGCTAGCTCGTCCACTTCGATGAGCAGCAGTTACCCCTCATCCGGGTCGTCCCTGGCTTTCAGCTCCTCAACTCCAGTGAGCAGCACGCACCATTCTTCCAGCTCATCTCTGGGTTTGAACTCATTGGCACCCGCGAACACCAGCAATTCGCAGACGAGTTCGATCCTGACGCAAGCCTCCAGAAGCAGCAGTTCCGCAACATGGAGCCACTCAACCACAACGATCACATCCATTCCTGTCGGAAGCTCGCAGTCAGCAGGTTATTTCACGCCATCTGACTGCGCTAAAGCCAGGTTGTGTACCGTGGTATACGTGCCACCACAGTCTTCTCTGTCAGGGATCTCCAGTGAAGCTTCCACGCAAGCTACTGGTTGGAACCTGACAACGATCGCAACTCAAGTGGTAACTTCGTCTGTGGGTGCTACGTCCAGTTTGGCTGATCCAACATCAGTAGTTGTGACAAGCGGTCCGACCACCCCGACATCTGTGATTGAGAAGCCATCTCCCCTAACCTCAACATATGTGACTGCCACAACGCCCCCGGCCACCTCAATATCTGTGAGCGTTACAACGCCCCAAGCCACCTCGACATCTGTGATGGATCCACCAGGTGTTTCTTCGACCGTGGTTGTCACGAATGGCAAGACGACGACGATTTGCGTAACGTTGACGTCTTCCGTGCTAGAGACTTGCAGCCTGAATAGTGATGTGCCCGGTAGCCAATTTATCAGCACAACAGGAGGCATGGACTCTGAAGGTCGCGGAAACAGCGGATCATACAGATCAGAATCCACCAGCAGCTCGCCGAGCGGAATGGCCGGCATTTCCAGCTCCAGCGAGCCCAGCAGCACAGTCACAACTATCCCCATTGGCAACTCCGGCTCTGTTTCTGGTTTAAGCTCCCTTTTCTTGGTCCTCCCAATAGCCTTGGCCTTCCTTTAGGTCATTGGGCGGTTGGAGGCCTTATTTCGAACCCGACAGACCTGCAATTGGTTTGTTGCCCCTTTCATAATCCGGTCGGCTATCGACTCGGATAATCTTCGCGTTCCCGTGAATTGCTGTTCATGAATTTGTACGACTCATTTTTACTTGGTAGAAAGAAACTGTAGTATAACAGTTCGTGGATGATCTGCCTTCTGTGCGCGCACTTCGCAGCCAACCGCAGGCACCCCTTACTCCTTTTCCTAGCACGAGTCAAAAGCTACTGATTTGCAGACCGGTTGCCAACTCGTTTTGCATTGTTGAATCAATTTTGCGCTACCACAAAGCCGCACGTTTGTAGCGTGGCAGGGCGTAGGTGGCTTTAGAGTGGAGAAACGACTGCTAGAGTTCGCACCGCATGGCGCCTGAACCATCAGATTCCGGGTGTGGCCTCTACTGTCTTCAAAAAGGAATTCTCGCAGTCTGGCACATTGCGTTTCTAGGCTGCCGCTGCTCGAGCGGGTGCTCCGTCCGGCGAAAACCCGTCGACCAATTTGGCACAATTTTACCGTCGCGTTACGCACGGCTACACCTGTCGTGGAGGTCCCGATTCCCTTCCTTCCTCGGTCCACCACATACAGTCGCATTGTCTTCTATCAAACGCCTACATATGTGCCCAAGATCAATTTCGAAGAGGGGAGAAAATAACTCGTACGATAAATGCGGGCTCGAAACCACATCTTGGCCGCTAGAGATTTTGTCACGCTAAAGTCACCGAAGGTGAAGAGTTTTGCTTCGAGCGCACTTCCAACACCTTTACTGATGGGGGAAGGGCCCGGCCAACTCGCCCAAAGCGTTTGCCGCGCGCGGTGCTAATTCTTCCTTGCACGGCGTAACAATGGGACGCATCCATGCAAGCCATGTCGAGTGCTTTGAGTCTGGAGGCGGTGCTCAGAGATGATTCATCGCATGCATGGAAGTTTCGCTGTATCCTCGGCCCAAGCGAGTGGGGTTCCCGAGTCGGCATCCATGTTGTTCGCGGTGTTGTTCTGTCTTCGCTGCCTCTGACCTACAGCAGCAAACTCAACTCGACATGCCAAGACATTGGGCTTCTGGAAGACAATAAGGTGCGTGACTCCTGCTGTAATGAATTCTCCCTTCCATACATCTGGCCGAGCGAACGTAAAGTCTTGGCTTGCGTTTAAACGGTTTTCAAGTGACCGTGCTTTGCCACCGTCCTGCACTTTTCACAGTGCCGCCTCATTGACGTCTTACATGCGAGCGTTGAGCGTTCAGCCGGATGTCCTTGGTTCTTCCGCTCGCATTTCACACTGGACCTGTTTTTTTCCTCCCAAGCAATGCTGCTGGCGAGTCCAGGAAGCTTTACGAGGGATTAAGCAACTCGGAGAGTCGGACCGCCCAGGCCGAACTTTAAGCTTTCACGGGCTAATTCCTCGTAAACAAAACCTTTTCCTGCACCCCTTTATTTAGAACCTCGCGAGAGGCGCGATATGCAGTGTGTGTGATACTACATAGTGCAGTCGCGCGAAGACGCTCGGGCGGCGCATCAACATCGTCATACGCAGGTGACGCAGCCTACGGAGAGCTTGCAGTTGATCCGGCAGAATAGCCTTCGTCGCCGCGTTCCAAGCCAACGCCCGAGCTGGCGTACTCAAGTGCGTCACCTTGTTGCGTTGGGCCGGGTTGTTCCGTGCGTGAATTTTTGTTCTTGCGCCCTCCATCGCGCAGCGGAAGTTGCAGCTCCAGGGCCTCCGTCATACAGCCCTTTGCTGCCATGTTCCAGAAGAGCCCCGGTGAAGTATCGGCTGTGTTGTTCGAGAGCTGGCGCAGTCAGCGTAAATGCAACCACGATCTTGCAGAAGCTTTTGTACAAGACCTAGCTTTTAGGGCTTCGAGGAAGACGCCATGCGCGAGCTTGACAATAGGCACTCATATGGAATCCTCGATATGCAGTCGTTTCAGTTGGATGCGGAACAAGAACAGATGCAGCAGGGCGACGGCCATGCGATACGGACTGTGACTTGCTTGCCCGCAACCGAGGTGCGTTACGAGCAAGCGACCGATCGGCGATACCACCACTGGCACCAGGTTAAACCGCCGAGTTCTGCTGCTGCCTCCCAGGCTCGTGATCCCGAACCCGTAGCCTCGATACTGACTCATCTACGTTGCATTGGAACCTGTCACTGATTGAAATCAGTTCTGCGATTCGTGGCCAGGCCCTCCATGTGCGGGTGCTGCAGTCTTGCAAATGAGCAGACCTATTTTTCTGGAGGATACAAAAACTCTCGACTCGAGAGCTGCAACTTTCATCTCGAAGTCTAGATGGACCTCTCTGTAGAGTGTCTCGTAATTGTCGGTTACGAGCTCGCTGCACTTGGCCTCTTAATCTCCGAGCACTTCGTGTTCACAGCATCAATCATGTGCTGCAACCCGCAGCATCTTTCGCATCAAGGTTGAGAGAAAAGCGGCTTCAGCAGACTCTGCAATAGCATTGGGACCGTAGGTGGTAGTATATCAGCTATCCCGTCGCCAATGACTCTGGTTGTGATTTTCCTGTTCACCATACAAAGATCCTCACATACGGCTTCACTAGTGAAGAAAGTGCCAACATTCGAATTTGGCGTTTCCAACGGGCAGCTTCGTACGGAGGACGCTTCATATGGACAGAGCAGGTGTGATGGGCAGCGTGAACAGCGGGCCTCTCGTTGTGCAAAGCCGAAGGTCTGCAACGCCGACAACACTAACTGCGCTCATATCGCTCGTAAACTTGAAATTTCGAGAGAGCCATTGGCCATGACGATGACCCTCTTTGCAATTCTGTCAGTTGTAGTTGGGGCTCTTGACTCGTTGTGTAGTCAGAAGAATTCTCTCCGAGCACTGCAGCATGTTGGAAGCGACGAATGGCAGCCATTGTGATGAGAAAAGACTTCCTCATTGGCCTCCACAAAGAGCACGAACCTCGGAAGATTTGAAAGGGTGTTTCGTCGCGCCAGCTGCCGTCAAAGGCGATGATTCGTTCAATCTGAAGTGCTTTCGGAGGCTTGGGTAGATCTGAGTCGCGGTTCCCGGTCGAGCTGCTTACGGCTGATTTGTTATTCAACAGAAGCAGCAACTTTTTAGGTATTGGGGCCGTGCCCTGTTAAATAGCTTTTGCAAAATAGCCGATGTAGTAAGTACTTTTGGAATACCCAATCCCCGCAGGTGTCGTAGTTTGCAGCTGCGAATTCGCATCTGTCACATGCCGCTGGCCGGTTTCATTTCAGGAGATCGTAAATGTTCTCATAGCCCATTTCCATCTTATCTACATAATCCCGAGAATCTTTCTCTCTCGTAGCGGCTCTTGATGTCATTAAACGCGGCTTGATGTCAAATCAGCAGTGAAAGTCGAAATCCGGGGTACTTATCGCTTATCTAATTGCGATGAGTCTTCAGTGAGCTAGACACCCTGTTCTCCAAATGAACATTATGGAAGCCAAGCCGACAAACCACTATCTCTTACTATTATTTTTTAAAGCAGCTATGGTCACTGATCGGTGCATTTTTATTTTTTTTTCGTTATCACACAGATAAGAGCTGGCCCACAGTATCTCCCACCGAGTTCTCCAACAGAATGAAGGGAAAGCCAAGTAACTCCTTGGTTTTCGAATTGTCAACTCGGGCCATTTTGGAAGTGGCTTCCGGACCAGTTCCAACCTCGCCCACAGGCAAATCAACCAACTGAGGGAACTTGGCGTGCAAAATGTCTAAGATGTCTTGGACTGCAAATCTGCCGTTACACATGAGAAGCCTCTTCCCGGCCAAATTCTTCTCGAAGCCGGCAATGTGGGCCTTTGCGACATCTCTCACATCGATGAATGCGTTTTTTTTCTCAGGCAATGGATCGTTCTTGCCCAACTTGATGATTTGATTGATGAGCTCGCAAGAGGTGTTGAGCTCGCCCTTCACGGAGGTCATGAACGCCTGGGGGCCAAACACAAAGGCTGGGTTTACACAAGTCAAAGCAAAGTTTGGCTTCTTCTCGTCCACGAATTTCCAGGCTGCCTTTTCAGCAAAGGTTTTGGAGCCACGGTAGCCAGACACTGGGTCTTTCAACGAGTCTTCGTAGGTAATGTCGTTCCAAGATTCTTCAGTGAACAAGTACTCGTTGCTGCCGTCCATCCACGAAGAGAACACGGCAGCAATTGAGGAAGTCACAACAACACTTTTCACTTGCGGCGCATTCTTGGTAATTGATGTCAACGCGTTCAACGTTCCATTGACTGCGGGGCGGATGAGTTCGTTTTCCGGATCGGTGCTTTTGAAGTGAAATGGAGAAGCGGTGTGGAGAACCACGGTGATCTCTGGGTGGCGCTTCAAAGCGTCGTCGAAGGCGTTCTCGGGCACAATGTCGGGGACTATCTCGTACGAGAATTTGTCAGACATGAGGTTGTCCTTCAACTCGTCACCCTTGGCAGCAGAACGTACGGTGCCAACGACGCTATAGCCGGCGTCCAACAACTGAACGACAATGTGTGTGGCGATGAAACCAGTGGCTCCAGTGATGAAAACAGTGGTTGGCATTGGGGCGATGCCAGATGTAAAACGGCGGATTCTCAGCTCCTTATACGCATTTCTGTATGCGTCCTGATTAGGATACTGCCGCGCTGATTATGCGAGGCGATTCCGATTCAGAAATGTGGAGTGGGGCCTCGCCTACTTCCGTATCCGGAGCTAAGTTAGCCAGAGATCAAGGTTAATTTTAATAAGAAGGTGTCTGTGGAGTTGACGCGCGAATGCGTGGAGACGAATGCCGCCTAATTATCACTTGGTCTGCGATTGTTTTCCTATCGAAAATGGCTGCGACTTTACTCCAGCGTGTAGGCCTATTATTGTAAGTAGCAGAATATAGGGCTCCTACTCGATGGAAGCCGCCGTATGAAAATCTTATTTGACGCACTCCATTGTTTGAACTGTTAGATGAATCGGCTTCTCGAGGTGTCGAGTTTCGCAGTCCCCGCATAGAGATTGGTAGGATGATTAAGAGCGATAAACTCGACTAAATCATAGGGGAACCGGTTTTGGAGGCGGGTAATCGCTGTATTGAGTCGGCGTTTTCCTACCATGATCTCTTTACTCCCCTACAAGCGTTCATTGATTTTTAACTATTATTTGAATTTTGTAAGATTCTGTCCTATTGGCGAACAATTAAAAAAAACACAACTTGATGCTCGGCGAGCAGTACATTCATAGGTAGCCAACTAACTCCAGTTTATCCGTTGCCTTTTCCACTCATGACTCTCAGGCGAGAAAACCCGAGATCGCAAAAACGATCACTCATGACCGTGGCTGTATTCTCATGTCCGGCAAATTCCATCGCTTGCCCCACTTTTCATCCTTCGAGCTCCAGGGCAACAATTTCAGTGTCTTGAAAGAACCTTCTCATCAAGTGCAGAAGCCTGGACCGAGAAAAAAAAATTATGCCTTTTGTAGTCTCGAGCTGTTTAGGGGCTGAGGCTGGCAAACTCAGATGTTTCTCGGTTCTGGTTTTGCGGCTGCCAGCGCGTATTTTACATGCGTTTGGAACACTTCTTCCTCTTACAAGGATCGAAATCTAAACAATGTTTTTGTGATATATGCTGAATGAAACGAATTTTGTCCCCATGCTTAAAGAAGCATCATGAGGAAAGGTATAATGAATGTGACACCTCCGAGGCTTGTTCTTGCAGCGGATCCCTCGTAACCTGAAACAGTGGCGTCCAGAGATCCCGCAGATCCATAAGAGCCAGCGGAAGATGTCGAAACGGAAAGGTATGAATATGAGAAACTGGCAGAAGATTCATATGATTCTGCCATCAATGAGGTGCTGAGCGAAACTGCCTGAGCGCCGGTTTGAGAGGCACTCTCTCCCGAGTTAGCCTGCGGCGTGGGGGTACCTGAACCGGCATGAGTGCTGCTACCCGCAGAGCCGCTGTCACCCTTTTGAGTGTCGAGAGCCACAACTCCTGTTTCAGAAGTGTATGCCATTATTTGCGTGGAAGCTGGGCTAGACGTTTCCTCTGCCTCCAACAGAGTCGAAAAGATGCCATCAGGTGACTCGGTTGGCTCAGAGCTAGCATCTGAGGTACCAGAGCTGGCTCCGCCGTTACTAGTTGCAGTGTCGTTGTCACCCGTCTGGGTAGCAGTGGCAGTGTCGTTGCCATCCGTCTGAGTGCCGGTCGCA
>VATF01000020.1:0-12083 GCA_008065175.1 Metschnikowia caudata
CATGAACGGCCAAATCACACGGTACAACCAAGACTTACCTTACCATTTTTATGTTTGTGGTTCAAAAGAGATTGTTTAGATCAGCTTCGCTCTTCGAAATTCAAACGGAACAAAATGTTTCATGAATGAATCCCATGGACAAACGTCTTCTTTTCCTCGAAACAGCAGCTATCCCTGACATTCTCTTCTCGAATAAAACATTTGTATATACCTTGACGTTCCGCATATTTACTCCAGATCTTTTAGATTAGGGAATCGTTGGACGGAATTCTTTCTTTTTCTCCGCCTAACACGAACAACAAGAAGGTACACCACCCGAAAGAGTGATTCCTAGTCGAAACTCTGTTTTTTGCCGCCTATCTAGACCAAAGGTGATGAGTATTTGCAGATGTGCCCTCTTTCTTTGTAACAAGGACTTCTGTTGTCTCAAACTGTAGATTGGCTATCACTCAAGCGTATGCCTATTGCGTGTTCAGGCAAAGCACAGCTTATGAGTTAGCAGATGCTTTGAAGCTGTTGTTGAAGAACCTTGAATTGAAAGAAGCTCATGAAATGATCTCAGACCTGCAATCTAGTGCCCCTTTGAGTCAAATTAAGGCTACGCAGGTGTGTGACAATTGACGATAGTGTATTCACAACATAACAGTTCTTGACCACAATGTCGTACAGTTCAAGTAAGACATTTCAGAGGTCAGAATGGGTGGCCCAATCCATTTGTGGCTCCTGCAATTTCATGAGAAAAATGTTGCCTTCGGCAAAGTAGTCCTTTGCAATCTTTGACACAGACTGGGAAGCCAATCTTCGTTTGGAATGCTCACACGCCAGAAAAGGTGAACCATACCATAGCTAAAATAGACAACTTTAGCTTCGATGTTAAGTTTTGGTGGTCATGGAGCCAGACGCATCTCCTCGTCTGATGAACGGATAGTGCTCGCTGATAACTCAATCTTTAGCTCATAACGTCCCGGAGCATGATGAAAAACGCCATGCAGCCCTTTTTTGTCCGCTATCAATTCCTTATAGACATGGGTCATAGGAGAGACAAGCAGTGAAAGTGCACTTTTCTTCAAAGCTAAGAGAAGTTTTTGTGGTCAAACTTTAGCTCAGTGATCGGACAACTCAGCAGATTTGAAAGAAGACTTGTGGCGATTGATGTAATCATTCACTTTTCCATTATAGCATCAATTTTTCTTTCCCAACGAGTACCATTCTACCTCAGCTTCGTTCATTTTCAGTGATATTAATATCTCTTACTCAAAAAATAGTATCTGGGTTGTCATTTTGGGGATTCCGCCATATAATGAACACTCCACTAGGAAGCTGTGCATCGCCGCATTTCACGCAGATGTTTTAAAGCGTCCGACTGTGCTCGGACTGCATGAGTCGTCGCTTCTGTTTCCGCTGTAAATCCCATTGGCTACTGAATTAAAGCTTTTGCTCAGTAAGTAAGCGAATCCTGTAACTAGATGAAAGGTGTTGACCCTGCGTTTGGTTCCCATTCTTTGCTTTCTTGAGGCACCGCAAAGTAACGGAGGTCGGTCTTTTTCGAGGAAAGCCGAACTCTTGAACATTAAGTCTTACTGGGTTCAAAAGAGTGAGCTGCAATTGCAACTTTGGAACCAACGGTAACTTTGCTGCACGGTAAATTTTTGAAGAGGCTTGGGCGTGCTGGATAGTGGCTGTGTTCTCGTAAAGCAGTCTTCTGTCTGTTGTGTTGTAACTCCTTGGTTTTCTATGTAGCACCCAATGCATTTCAGAATTGTATGGAGTCAAAGTCTGGTCATTGAATATAGTCTCACACGAGTATTGTAGCTCAGGAATACCGCTCAATTCTATCGAAAAATTGTCTTTGACACTCTTGCAAAGCCCTCTGGATCCGAAGGAAACGGAATTGACAACATGGTTGAGCATCGAAATCGCCACCGTTGGAAGGGCAATCTCTTGCATTCCTGGGGGGAAGTGAGAGCATTCCGAAGGGATTTAGTCGCATACACTCTGACTGCCAAAAATAACCGCAATCTTGCATCATACAGCGTCTCTCGTCTGCGCGGAAAGTGACTATTACTGGTTTGGCGAAGAGGAAAATGTCCACGCACCAACCGAGATATCATTACCATCTAATGCATCTTACCTCTCTCTTTTGCATTTTGCACAAAGTCGACACCCTAGAGCCTGCTATTGGCTAATGCCGAATTTTGTTCCACTTCCGATCAAGCACATGTTTGATTCTAGGGTGCTGCGGCCCTTTTTCTGCTTCTCGGCGCTCAGTTCGCCTCGTATGTGCGTGCAACTGAAAAAGGATATACGCGACGCTGCACGACGGTTTAAATTGGCAGACCCCACCTAAAATTTCATTTGTCCAGGACTATTCCCTTTTGGCACTACTGCTGGAAGCAGGTTAGATCGGTGGATACAGGTAAGTTCTGGCGGTGCTTCCGTATCTGCACAAGTTGAAGTATGGAACGTCCGGAGAGCTATCGGCAGGAAGACGTTTGTGCGTCGTTATATTTTCCTAAAGGGAGCATTGCCGTTTCATTCGGGGTGGAGCAGAGCTTACGAGTTGTCGGTAATGCAAGCGGGGCCATCAATCCATATGGATCCCCGAAAATTAGGGCCCGTTTGAGCAGCGTCGGCATTTTATCGGCTAGAGATGTAGTACTCAATTGCAGTCTTTGCCACGATGACTACGCAGCTATGGAAATAATGCTAATTGAGATAATGTTCTTTGGTTGTTTTGTCCTCCGAGGCTCAGCACAAACCCAGAATCCAGAATCCCCGGATGTGGGAGGCGCAGAAGTAAAACTGGAGACTAACGAACGCCTATGTGGGCTTAGGAGAGATTGGTGAAAGAACTAACGCATCAAACGGGAGCTGGCTGCTATGTTGCAACGCATGCCGATATTCGCAAAGGCTATTCTTTCCCGCCGATTATACCGGTAAACGATATGGACTTTGCGGTGGCCTGAGGACAAGAGGCAGATACGAACATTGCTCCAGAACTGAGCTGCCGGAGAACCAGCGAGAATTGTACAGTGATTAAATCCGAAATATTGTCGTTGTATGATCCCGATTCGACAATCTCGCTTCCTTTTGCGTCAGAACCATTTCATTGGCGGCTTTCTAAGTATCCAGAAGTTCTCGTAAAGACGCTATAGCATTTCGTGGCTATTTCAAATAATAAAAGTATACTGAGGGAGATCTTGACTGAGCAGCACACGATTCCGAGGCTAGAAGGCAATCCAACAAAAAACGTTCCAGAGTCTAGACGTCTTCTCTTTGATATTGGCAGACCCGAAGCATCCGGCCGAAAACTGATGTTGTTTTATAGCTTTCTATGGCTTCATATCAATCAATTCCGCCATAATCTGTAAACCTGGCGCAGCGGTGAGCCAGTAATCATTTCGCCGGTGAAGACTCGACCACATAGTGTTCGTTCGGTCTAATTCCGGCAAGAAAATTGACAGTGGAAAAATACCAACATCTTTTAGTAGGGAGTTTCGTAGAAGCTTCACCAATAAGGGCGGGCCGTGCTGGGCTCATTGAATCTGGCCGGATTGGTGGGTAAGATAAAACAGTCGTTGCGTTCAGCGGGAAGAGGAGAGTCTCGGTAAATCTGACAGAATGCGCTAGATAGCAAACACGAAACCTTTCGGTCCACTCAGACATTGGTGTTTGCGCATAAGAAGGACCGCCGAAGCAAACCAACTGCCTGGACTCTTTTCCTGGTCCTGTCCCTCGGTCTCCAGCAATTCAACTGCAGAAGCACGGCCTGTCTACAGAAGAAAAGTTTCGCTATAGACAAAGCCACATTCTGCAGTAAAGTGAAGGCAAAAGCTCATTTGTTCGTTTAATTTGCAGTCCAGGCGAAAGAAGGCAGCTAGCGCAGCATTCCACGTTATGCAGGCTAGCTGAGCCTAGCGCATGCGTATGCGTGAAGGTGGTGAACACGCATGTAAGCTCGAGCGTTCTGCCTCTCATGAAATTCGGCAGCGTGCGGTCTCTCGGTGTTGAAGCTGTGCCTTGTTTTGTATAAATACAATGAGATCCTGGTCCAGTGTCCGTTGAATTTCGATCTGACATTGCCATGTTGCGGGTTCACCACTTTTTAGCTGCATTGTCGCTAATTTTTGGCATCACACTCGCAGATTATGGAGGTTGTTCAACTGGTCTTCAAAGTGGCTTCAATGCAACATTTTGGAAGATCCCCCACGAGACCAGTTTGAACTTTCTCGACGAGTCTGACACTTCTCTTGTCGCCTATTTTTCGGGTGGCTACAAGAACTACGGTGGGGTTTTGACTCGCGCATACAATCAAAAGGACCCAACAATCGCTTATCGGTTTGTGACTGGCTCCACACTCACAAATATATATGGCCAGCAGGTCACAGGAGACAATTACACAGTGGTGCTTGATGGCTACTTTTACTCCAGACAGGGCGGAACCTATAATTTTCATGGCTATGCTGACGATGCGTTTGTTTTCCAGCTTGGCTCTCATAACAATTGCGAAGGCACTTTTGACAACTTCATCAACTCGACCTTCGCCATTCAGCAGCTCAAATATGATGGCAATGGAGCTCAGTTATCAGTGAACATGAAGCCATGTACTTGGTATCCTTATAGGCTCATTGTGTCCAACTACAACCACGAGACAAGTTTTACCTTGAGGGTCACCTACCCAAACAAAGCTGTGAACCTGGTATCGTTTGCAAGTCAGAGTACATGCACCACGACGACACGCACTTCGGTGCCCTCTTCGACCACCAGGTACCCATCGACAGGATACTCCACCCCAACTGACTGTGCAGAGGTTGAGAGCTGTACGGTGGTGTACGTTCCTCCTCAGACAACCACCACTGTGACTTCCACCCCAACTGGAACTGGTGCATACCCGTCGACTGGGTACTCGACTCCATCTGACTGCTCTCAAGTCCAGAACTGTACCGTTGTATACGTTCCCCCTCAGACAACCACCACTGTGACTTCCACCCCAACTGGAACTGGTGCATACCCGTCGACTGGGTACTCGACTCCATCTGACTGCTCTCAAGTCCAGAACTGTACCGTTGTATACGTTCCCCCTCAGACAACCACCACTGTGACTTCCACCCCAACTGGAACTGG
The DNA here is from genome assembly GCA_008065175.1 of Metschnikowia caudata. Classification (NCBI taxonomy): domain Eukaryota; kingdom Fungi; phylum Ascomycota; class Pichiomycetes; order Serinales; family Metschnikowiaceae; genus Metschnikowia; species Metschnikowia caudata. The sequence continues at coordinate 5,125 of VATF01000020.1, forward strand.
TGCATACCCGTCGACTGGGTACTTCACGCCGTCTGACTGCTCTGAGGTTGAGTACTGTACTGTTGTGTACGTCCCGCCTCAAACGACGACGACTGTGACTTCGGTTCCAACTGGCACCGGCGCTTACCCATCGACTGGATACTTCACCCCATCTGACTGTTCTGAGATTGAAGACTGTACCGTTGTGTACGTTCCACCTCAAGTCACGACGACCATCACATCCACTCCAAGTGGCACTGGCGCTTATCCATCGACTGGATACTTCACGCCGTCTGACTGCTCTCAGGTTGAGAACTGTACCGTGGTGTATGTTCCTCCTCAATCGACGACGACTGTGACATCGGTTCCAACTGGCACCGGTGCATACCCGTCGACAGGGTACTTCACGCCATCTGACTGTTCGGAGGTTGAGGACTGTACCGTGGTGTACGTTCCTCCTCAGACAACCACGACCATCACATCTACCCCAACTGGAGCTGGTGCGTACCCATCGACTGGATACTTCACACCTTCTGACTGCTCTCAAGTCGAGAACTGTACGGTCGTATATGTCCCTCCTCAGGGGACCACAACCGTGACGTCAACTCCAACCGGAACCGGGGCTTACCCACCGACTGGAAACTCCACTCCATCCGATTGTTCGAAGGTTGAGTATTGCACTGTTGTGTACGTTCCACCTCAAGTCACGACAACTGTGACCTCGATCCCCACTGGAACCGGATCCTACCCATCCACTGGGTACTCCACTCCATCTGACTGCTCTAAAGTTGCGAATTGCACTGTGGTGTATGTTCCACCTCAGGGAACCACAACCGTGACTTCTATCCCAACAGGGACTGGTGCATACCCATTGACTGGGTATTCAACTCCACCCGATTGTTCTGAGGTGCAATACTGTACTGTGGTGTACGTTCCATCCCAAGTCACAACAACCGTGACTTCAGTCCCAACTGGAACTGGTGCATACCCATCAACTGGATACTCCACTCCATCCGATTGTTCGGAGGTTGAGTATTGTACTGTGGTGTACGTTCCACCCCAAGTCACGACGACTGTGACCTCGACCCCCACTGGAACCGGATCGTACCCATCGACAGGGTACTCCACTTTATCTGAATGCTCTCAAGTTGCGAACTGCACTGTGGTCTATGTCCCACCTCAGATTACCACGACTGTGACTTCGATCCCAACTGGAACCGGTGCATACCCGTCGACAGGGTACTCCACTTCATCTGACTGTTCTGAGTTGCAATACTGCACTGTGGTCTTTGTTGCACCTAAGACAACCACCACTGTGACATCGGTCCCAACTGGAACTGGCGCATATCCATCGACTGGATATTTCACGCCGTCGGATTGTTCGGAAATTGAAAATTGCACCGTGGTATACGTTCCTCCCCAAGTCACGGAAACTGTGACATCAATTCCTACCGGAACCGGTGGATACCCTCCCACTGGGTACTCGACTCCATCTGACTGCTTTCGAGCTGAAAGCTGTACCGTGGTATATTTTCCGCCTCAGGTGACAGTCACCACCACTTCGGTCCCCACTGGAACGGAGCCATACCCTTCGACTGGATACTCGACTTCAGCTGAATGCTCGGAGGTTGCAATTTGTACCGTGGTCTTTGTCCCACCCAAGCCTTCGCTGTTATCATCATCCTATGGCAATTGGAATCTGACAACACGTGAAATGCACGTGGCGACGTCTTCCGTGGTGACTCTCTCAAAGTTTTCATCATCAAAGGCTTCTCTCTCGTCAGTCTCCTCGTCTTTGATTGTTCCGCCAAGAGACACATCTTCTAAGGAGTTCCCGCCGACGGTCCCATCTTCCGTCGTTGTTCCTCCGGAAGTTTCGGCCTCTAAGCTATCCTACCAAAAAGGCTCTTCTTCCTCGGTGTTCTTGACAAGAGCTTCATCGTCTGANGGAAGTTTCGGCCTCTAAGCTATCCTACCAAAAAGGCTCTTCTTCCTCGGTGTTCTTGACAAGAGCTTCATCGTCTGAGATTGTTCCATCGGCAAAATCAACGTCTGTGGTGGTTTCATCTGAAAAAACGCCACTCATCACACCGTCAGCTTCTGGGCCAGGAGTTAGTAATGAAGTTGATGAAGATGCCCCACACAACTCGAGCACCAGCGCCACAGGATCTGTGGTTCATGTTCACCCTGGGTCCAGCGGTTCGGCCAGCGCCAGCGGCCTGCCAAGCGGCCCCGGTTCTGCCAAACCAAGCTCGGCTGTATCAGTAATCACTTTCGGCAACTCTGGTACTGCCTCAGGGTTGAGCGCCATTCTTCTAGTCTTGCCAATTGCCTTGGCCCTCTTGTAGGCTTGTGGCGGCTAGGACTGACTTTCGAAAACAGCCCAGCTCAGGGCTGCTTACTGCTCTCTTTTTTCGATCGAGCCCTGACTCGGGACTTTTATTTTATTTCGGCGCACTCAGCCTGCGCAAGCCATTTCGATAGACCAGATATATCTCAACAGACCAGATCGTTTTTGATTTATGTATTTGAAATTCCGTGCGCGCCTTTTCAGACGCTTACGTTCGCAGTGCAGACTGGCCACCGAAGAAATACCTCTGAGGAAGTTAGACTGAAATTTTTGGGTCATGATATGATGTGCTACAGTTTCGAGTACATGTTTTCGAAACATGATACGTTTTCAAATATCGATTCGATTACGATATATGTGGGCACTTTTTAATTTGTGGCATTTTGGCTTGAGAGGGAAAAAAGGTGAATGGGTGGGCGCACTGCGAGAGAATACCGAATCAAAAAAGCTGCGACCACAAAGTTCCGTGAGAGTGGGACAGTTCACCTCGTGAGCAGATGACTAACAACAAGCTTTTCAAAAAAAAAAATTGAAGGAGCTGCAAAATGTCCGTCGCCGCTGATAAAACGGGCGATCGGGAAAAAAAAATGAGCTTTCTGTGCCGATGAGTGAAAGCCGGAGGGACGACGCGGGGAAAACAAGCGAACAGAGGTAATGATCGAGCCAGGCCGCTTCACTTCTAATCCGAGCCTGTTTTTTTTTTTTTTGAGAACAAACGACTCGTTCGCTTCCGATGTCTTCTCTTTGGTTGCAAAAAGTGACTTTGCGCTGACGTGGTTGCGAAAAATGAGACGCAGCGTTTTGGTGCGTAACTCCACTGCGTCACGCACAGTGTATACCGGCCACATTTGGTTGCAGGCGCGGGCCACACCGGGGCTTCTGTTCAATATTTTGAGAGAACGCAGCCTTTTGTATGTGGTCAATTTTTTTGCACCTTGCTTCCAGTCCGCGCTTATCTGGACTTAAAAGAAAACCTCGGCTTTGGACTACACAGTTGGATACTCTTGTGCGAGGCCTTTATAATGAGCTTCTTGCACTGCATCCACTGCCAAATCGTGTTGTCGAAGATGATACACTCGGTCCGGGGTTGTGCTAGAGGCGGGATGACTATCTCAACCATTTGCCATTTGTTTGCGAGTGGTCTCGCCCTGTGGTACTTGACGACTATCATCGAGACTTCAAACGCTGCCTTCATTTTGTTTCCGTAATTTCCCGTGTCATGATTAACATTCAAGTGCACATCAGAATTTTCATGCCCCTACAATTATCCCAGGACACGGATAAAAAAACCAGCGAATTATAGCTACGGAGTACGGCTCTTGATGTGCTTGTCTTGTGAAACTTTATCATGACTCACACTGATTTCTTTTAGTCCTACTATTTGCATAGAAACAGATCAGTTTGAGCAGCGCCTGTGGTGCTGAGTACCAAAATAAGCCGTTGTAGGCTGCTCAAGCAGAAGTACACTAGTGGCCATTCATCCCGATGATTATACCGGCAATCAGTGGCTTAGAAAGCTTTGGTGGAACTGCCGTACTTATAAACCTGTGCTTTTTTCATATCTGGGTTTGCTTTATGACCAATACTACTAAAATTCACGAATCTGCATGGCCTGTATGAGAGGCGCCGCGCGAGGCATAGTTGTGAGCTAGTGTCACAAAACTCAAGTCGCCATCTCTTCGGATCGCTCGTCTTAGTTGGTCCAAACGTGGAGTCTCCACTACTGCGATTATAGGCTACTTGTGATGCCTAATACTTCACACCTCTTTTAATCCTTCGACCAGCTATATTATTGGCACCGAATTCCTGTATGACAGGCAAAGGACAATGCTTCCGGTGGCCTTATATCTGACTCAGTGGAACGATACTATACTAGCAACACTTTCACCTGCTCTCACAGAAGAAGGGAACAGTGATACATCTGTCACGACAGGTGCCTTGGAAAGACGCCATTCTACTACAATCTTCGGCTCATTTTTTAACTACTGGTAAGCACGTTGTCGCTTCATTCTTTACACTTTAAAACCGCTTCGCTCACCGGAATCCATTAGATAACTGATAAAAACGCGATCTTAGGAATTTTGTCAAGAATCTTGAGTAAACCGCCACGACATCGCTCATGAGTATAGGTGCCTTTTGGGGTCAGCGATGGATGTAGCAACAACGGGGGAAAAGAGGAAATTGTGTTTCGATACAATAGACCTGAATATGATCTCAAAAAGAAATACGATTATTTCAAAGCAATATGGTTGGGCGTGAGGTTCTTGTGGGAAAGTCTCGGTACTGCATAAAACCGTATACATCAATGGAGTACGTACCCACAGTTTCCACGTCAAGCATTAAGCAGGTGCTGATGAGTTGATATCAGAAAAGAAACAAATAAGGCTTTCAATGCAGGCTCACATCTGCAAAGCGCTCGCCCGTCTCCATCAACACAGAGCATGTCTCAACTCAAAAATTGAGTGTGCAACTGAGCGTCATTCCCCATCGTATTTGAATGCTTATTAAACTTAAGATTCCAGTATCGAAAAATCTGTAAGGCGTGTGCAACGTTTTTTCGTGTTGACGATTGCAAATAATTCATCATGAGATTATACTGGTCATGTAGCTCCCGAAATTCTTCCCCACCATTCTTTTGCGGCAAGACCGAGAATATTCGAAAATCTGCTCTCAAAGAGCGGGGGGAGAGTGCATCTTCGGAGCGGTTCCGGCGACACCAGCACAATAGTTGAACGCCGCTTTCGAAGAAAGGGGAATTAGCGCTTCCGCAGAGCGGTTCCGGCGAAGCAAGCCCAACACACAAAGAAGCGCACTCATGAGAAGAAGAATTGGCGCCTCTGCAGACCGGTTCCGGCGAACCAACCCAACAAAATGAGGCATTTAGGTGACAGCACTTTACGGCGTGACATGGATCGAGATTTGGGGCGATGTGGGACACAATGTGTCGCTTTAAGCATTCCTGCACCGGTTCTTTGTTCTGGTCACAAATAGCTAACATGGGGACAGCCGTGCGCTTACGATATGCAAGATGTACGATAGCTGTCCTCTGATTCGCTGAGCGCTATGCAGCCCGTGTGGCTCGCGGCTTTCTCCGCGGTCTATGCATTATTTAAACGTTAAACCGAGCGTCTGCATATGCAGACACTCTATCAATCTATGTTTCCGAGCATCGTCAGCCTTACCGTCAAAATCCCGTCAAGTCAGTCAGCGAGTTTAATCCGGCCTATATAACAGAACACATGCCCTCGTTGTCAGGTCACCCGCTTCGCCATAACAATGTTAAGGATATATCATCTCTTGACAGTGGTATCGCTTTTGCTAGGTACAACACTTGCAGAAGTTGAAGGCTGTACCGATGGTGTCCAAACTGGCTTCAACGCCACATTCTGGGACCTCCCAACCTCCCTCAGCTACAACTTTTTGCTTAAACCCAATTCTGTGCTCAAGAACTATTATTCCGGCGGCTACAAATACAGTGGAATTGTGGCTCGCTCTTTCAACCAAGTTGACTTGTCCATCCCCGAAATTATCCCAAAGAAGAACACTATCTCCAGCATTTACGGCCAAGACATCACCGCTAACAATTTCACGGTTGTCATTGATGGCTTCTACTATGCCAAGGAGGAGGGTATCTACACCTTCGAGGGTCAGGCCGATGATGCTTTCGTGTTTCAGATCGGCTCGAACAACAACTGCCAGGGCTCTTTCGATGATTTCATAGACACGAACTTTGCTATTGCTCAGCTCGGCTATCTGAGTCGGACAAGTGCTGCTAAGGTGCACTTGCGCTCATGCACTTGGTACCCTTACAGAATCATCATGTCCAACTTCCACAAACGGACAATGTTCGACTTCTCAGTGACTTCTCCCACAGGAGCGAAGAATCTGAACAGCTTCGCTAGTCAGATTACATGTACTCTGACCACCCTGACTCTGACATCCACTACCAGTACCTACAAATCCTTGCTGTCGAAACATCATCTGAGAATGAGTTCGATCACTGAACAGCACAGCAAACACAAAACGTTGCAGCTGGTATCTTCCGATCAGACTCAGATGCCTCTGACATATGAACTTGGCGTTCGTACGAAGCTTCCCTTGACTTCGTCGCGCCACATAGTCAGTTCACTGACTCCAGCACACGGCTTCAGTCACAGTACCAAACCAAAGTTCCCGATTACATCTTCCAGCAAGTCTCTGACTCAACATCATGAGACGAAGACTCAATTGCCACTCACCTCCTCGCGCAGTATTCCAACCGCGGGACACGAGACAAGGACTAAGTGGCCACTCACTTCCTCGCGCAGATCGCTGACCCAAGGACACGAAACGCAGACTCACTTGCCGCTCACTTCCTCGCGCAGCTCGCTCACCCAGGGACATGAGACAAAGACTCAATTGCCGCTCACTTCCTCGCGCAGCTCGCTGACCCAAGGACACGAAACGCAGACTCACTTGCCGCTCACTTCCTCGCGCAGCTCGCTGACCCAAGGACACGAAACGCAGACTCAATTGCCGCTCACCTCCTCGCGCAGTATCCCAACAGCAGGGCACGAGACGAAGACTCACTTGCCGCTCACTTCCTCGCGCAGCTCGCTGACCCAGGGACATGAGACAAAGACTCAATTGC
>VATF01000011.1:204-233643 GCA_008065175.1 Metschnikowia caudata
GCTTACCCATCGACTGGATATTCCACTCCATCGGATTGCTCTGAGGTGCAATACTGCACTGTTGTATATGTTCCACCTCAAGTTACAACAACTGTGACTTCGATCCCAACTGGAACTGGTGCTTACCCATCGACTGGATATTCCACCCCATCTGACTGCTCTCAAATTGAGAACTGTACCGTTGTCTATGTTCCTCCTCAAATGACGACGACTGTGACCTCGATTCCAACTGGAACCGGTGCATACCCATCGACTGGATNTTCCGAGATTGAGGACTGCACTGTTGTGTATGTCCCTCCCCAATCGACGACGACTGTGACCTCGGTTCCAACTGGCACCGGTGCTTACCCTTCGACTGGATACTTCACCCCATCTGACTGTGCCGAGATTGAGGACTGCACTGTTGTGTATGTCCCTCCCCAATCGACGACGACTGTGACCTCGGTTCCAACTGGCACCGGTGCTTACCCTTCGACTGGATACTTCACCCCATCTGACTGCTCTCAAGTTGAGAACTGCACTGTTGTGTACGTTCCACCTCAAATGACGACGACTGTGACCTCGATTCCAACTGGAACCGGTACATACCCATCGACTGGATACTCGACCCCATCTGACTGCTCTGAGGTTGAGTACTGCACTGTTGTGTACGTNTTCCACTCCATCTGACTGTTCTGAGGTTGAGTACTGCACTGTTGTGTACGTTCCTCCTCAAATGACGACGACTGTGACCTCGATTCCAACTGGAACCGGTGCATACCCATCGACTGGATATTCGACCCCATCTGACTGTTCTGAGGTTGAGTACTGCACTGTTATGTACGTTCCTCCTCAAGTCACGACGACCATCACCTCCACTCCGACTGGAACTGGTGCGTACCCATCGACTGGATACTCGACCCCATCTGACTGCTCTGAGGTTGAGTACTGCACTGTTGTGTACGTTCCTCCTCAAGTCACGACGACCATCACATCCACTCCGACTGGAACTGGTGCGTACCCATCGACTGGATACTCCACTCCATCTGACTGCTCTGAGGTTGAGTACTGCACTGTTGTGTACGTTCCACCTCAAATGACGACGACTGTGACCTCGATTCCAACTGGAACCGGTGCATACCCATCGACTGGATATTCTACTCCATCTGACTGTTCTGAGGTTGAGTACTGCACTGTTGTGTACGTTCCACCTCAAATGACGACGACTGTGACCTCGATTCCAACTGGAACCGGTGCATACCCATCGACTGGATACTCTACTCCATCTGACTGCTCTGAGGTTGAGTACTGCACTGTTGTGTACGTTCCTCCTCAAGTCACGACGACCATCACATCCACCCCAACTGGAACAGGTGCTTACCCATCGACTGGTTACTCCACTCCATCTGACTGCTCTGAGGTTGAGTACTGCACTGTTGTGTACGTTCCACCTCAAATGACGACGACTGTGACCTCGATTCCAAGTGGGACCGGATCGTACCCATCGACTGGGTACTCGACTCCATCTGACTGCTCTCAAATTGAGAACTGTACCGTTGTCTATGTTCCTCCTCAAACGACGACGACTGTTACTTCGGTACCGACCGGAACTGGTGCTTACCCATCCACTGGGTACTTTACCCCATCCGACTGTTCGGAGGTTGAGTATTGCACCGTTGTTTACGTTCCTCCTCAGACAACAACGACTGTGACATCGGTTCCAACCGGCACCGGTGCGTACCCTTCCACTGGATACTTCACGCCGTCTGACTGCTCTGAGGTCGAGTACTGCACCATCGTATATGTCCCTCCTCAGGGGACCACAACCGTGACGTCAACTCCAACCGGAACCGGGGCTTACCCATCGACTGGGTACTCCACTCCATCTGATTGCTCTGAGGTGCAATACTGCACTGTTGTATATGTTCCACCTCAAGTCACGACGACTGTGACTTCGATCCCAACTGGAACTGGTGCTTACCCATCAACTGGTTATTCCACCCCATCTGACTGCTCTCAAGTTGAGAACTGCACTGTGGTGTACGTTCCACCTCAGGGAACCACAACCGTTACTTCTATCCCAACAGGAACCGGGGCTTACCCATCGACTGGATACTCCACTCCATCGGATTGCTCTGAGGTGCAATACTGCACTGTTGTATATGTTCCACCTCAAGTTACAACAACTGTGACTTCGATCCCAACTGGAACTGGTGCTTACCCATCGACTGGATATTCCACTCCATCGGATTGCTCTGAGGTGCAATACTGCACTGTTGTATATGTTCCACCTCAAGTTACAACAACTGTGACTTCGATCCCAACTGGAACTGGTGCTTACCCATCGACTGGATATTCCACCCCATCTGACTGCTCTCAAATTGAGAACTGTACCGTTGTCTATGTTCCTCCTCAAATGACGACGACTGTGACCTCGATTCCAACTGGAACCGGTGCATACCCATCGACTGGATATTCCACTCCATCTGACTGTTCTGAGGTTGAGTACTGCACTGTTGTGTACGTTCCTCCTCAAATGACGACGACTGTGACCTCGATTCCAACTGGAACCGGTGCATACCCATCGACTGGATACTCGACCCCATCTGACTGCTCTGAGGTTGAGTACTGCACTGTTGTGTACGTTCCTCCTCAAGTCACGACGACCATCACATCCACTCCGACTGGAACTGGTGCGTACCCATCGACTGGATACTCCACTCCATCTGACTGCTCTGAGGTTGAGTACTGCACTGTTGTGTACGTTCCACCTCAAATGACGACGACTGTGACCTCGATTCCAAGTGGAACCGGTGCATACCCATCGACTGGATACTCTACTCCATCTGACTGCTCTGAGGTTGAGTACTGCACTGTTGTGTACGTTCCTCCTCAAGTCACGACGACCATCACATCCACCCCAACTGGAACAGGTGCTTACCCATCGACTGGTTACTCCACTCCATCTGACTGCTCTGAGGTTGAGTATTGCACTGTTGTGTACGTTCCACCACAATCGGAGTCATCGTTGAGTATTACCACCTTGCCCAACGACGTCACCGTGCCAGCACAAGTTCACTCCACGACGACGATCACCTCAATCCCTACTGGAACAGGATCCTACCCTTCAATTGGGTACTCCACTCCATCTGACTGTGATGAGGTTACATTGTGTACTGTGGTGTTCGTCCCCACCCCATCTTCTTCATTGTTGCCAACGTTCAGCATTCCTGCTGGCGGCTGGAACCTGAGTACAGTGTATTCTTCAATGGTCGGAACTCCGATGGTGACGTCTTCTGACCCACCAGCGTCATCTGGTTCTGTGACTGATCCACTGGTTGTTACATCAACCGTGTTCATCACAGATGGAACCACGACAACAATCATCGTTCCACCGGCAGTTTCATCTGACCCTGCCTCTGACCCAGCAGTCTCTTCTGACCCAGCTGTTTCTTCCGACCCAGCTGTTTCGTCCGACCCAGCTGTTTCTTCTGACCCAGCTGNTACTTCTATCCCAACAGGAACCGGGGCTTACCCATCGACTGGATACTCCACTCCATCGGATTGCTCTGAGGTGCAATACTGCACTGTTGTATATGTTCCACCTCAAGTTACAACAACTGTGACTTCGATCCCAACTGGAACTGGTGCTTACCCATCGACTGGATATTCCACTCCATCGGATTGCTCTGAGGTGCAATACTGCACTGTTGTATATGTTCCACCTCAAGTNCGACCCAGCTGCTTCTTCCGACCCAGCTGCTTCTTCTGACCCAGCTGCCACTACCGACCCAGCCGGCTCTGCGTCTGTGATTGACCCCCCCGATGTCACATCGACTGTGATTGTCACAAACGGAATCACAACGACAATCTATGTTTCACCACCAGCTAACCTGGCAGAGACCAGCAACCCAGGAGACGGTGCCTCCGGTGACCCCGCCGCTAGCGTGTCTGGAGATGTCGGTAATGACTCTGACGCCTCGCTCTCCACCAGCTTGGATGCTGAAAGTGCCACGGGAATTGTTGGTGGCGGCTCGCCAGGATCTGATGGTTCATTCTCCACCAGCTTGGACGCCGAAAGCGCTTCAGGCATCGTCGGTGGCGGTTGGCCAGGATCTTATGGATCATTCTCGACCAGCTTGAACGCCGCCAGCACCTCGCTCAGCGGCGTTGACTCCGCCGACCCAAGTGGTTCTGCTTCCATCGCATACGACAACGCCGGTTCTGTTTCTGGGTTGAGTGCTGTTCTCTTGGCCTTCCCAATTGCCTTGGCCTTCCTTTAGGCCTAGTTGGATAAAGATCAAACTTTCGACACCGACGTACCAAGATTGGCCACATTTGCCAAATACTCTTATACTTCCAACCGAGCGAACGCTCGAGTACTTCGCCTTACCCCAGCGAAATTTAAACACAAGTTTGTACAATACATCATCTTTTAGTTATAATAAGGCGGTAGTTTGTAAACGCGGCCATTCGTTTGACATTACACGCGCTTTTGGGTGACAAGTGTCAAGCCGCATATCCATACTCTACTTCAAAATACTCGGACGAGGCAAAAATAGTAAAAACAACAGATTCGTTTCTAAGGCACTTGAATGCTGTATGCTGCAAAGACGAAGTTACCTCGCAGATCATAGAACACTTCAACGCCTTTTTCCGGAAAAATACCCCAACAGGACGTTTTATTGACGTTGCGTACGAATATGCCTTTTCCCAAAAGAGTGATCCAGATTTTTTTAGGCTTGGCGGTTGGAGGAACCTCTTGAAGTCTGGTCCGCATCTGCGTTACGAATGCAGCAGCAATGGATCTATGGGGACATGATGCAAAGGTTATGAAACCAGATGCCAACCATGCGATGATGATGATGATGATGATGATGATGATGATGATGATGATGATATGGAAAAAGCACGTTTACTAAGAATTTAGTCTTGGACAGCCCTGCCCTCACACAGCCATAACTTTAGGCCTCTTGACATGGAAGACTCATGCGAGCTTTCAAGCCAGCACAACATCCACAAGAAGGACCTCGAGAACGCATCAGGCAGAACACTGACGAACAAAGGCCTTGAGATAGAGATTTGACTTTGGGGCTCGCCCCTGTTGGAAGCACAGCACCGCATCCACACCGTTCTTTCTTGTACAGTTCCGAATTGACATTCGTAACCCAAAGAACACGGCCCAACATGTGGTGAGGCGTGTTGCGCAATGTATGGCGCCTCAATTTCTATTCCAGAAGCCTTCCTTGCAGCCTACGGCCTGACCCGCATGCTGAAATAAGCACGGTGGAGGCCGGCAGGTGGCTTAGTGCTTGCAGCGCAAATGAGTGAAATTCGCTGTAAGCACGCAGCCTCGTGGCCAACATGCTGCGCATTTCATGAGTGAAACGGCATTCGTGAGATGCGCTCACAAATCTTAAAGCCCGTCTCAAAAGCTGTGTGGGTAGCACCCTCAGACGCTCGGCTTTAGCCATCTGCAAGATCTCGCTTAAGTCGGCAAAGTCTCGCTTAAGTCGGCGGGCCTATCGCTTATGTCAGCAAGCTGCCTCGTCCTGCACATTGTCTCGAATTTCAATGACCGCGCAGCAACCTGGTTGCTAATGTTGGCGGTCTGCCTCGTCCTGCACGATCGCGCACGGAAGGTAGCCAAGAAATCCGGCTGACCTTTTAATGAGGCTGAACCATCACGGGCGAAAAGGGAAAAGTTGCCATTTACAGCCAAAGTTCGTGACTCCACATGGAGCCAGCCACCCGAATTGTTCATGTAACATGACTGGTGCCTTGTGCCGAAAACTGCTTCCGACTCTCTGTCTGGGAGACTTTCTTGAGTTATGGGACAAAAATCATGCAGACAAAATTTGGTCTACAGCGTCATCGCCACCGTTGCAGCCTATGGGAGTACAGGTATTCTTGGTCTGTGATGGTCAGTGTCAGCTAAACCCGCATATTACCGGCCCGTTCCCGGACACTACGGCTGTGATTACGACAGGTGGGGGATGGGTGCGAGAAGCGCAATTTGAGATGTGCTGCAAATCTGCCGTTGCACATGAGAAGTCTCACCTGCCATTTCGACAATAAGGCTCTTTACATCCATTCCGTAGGCATCCCTGTTTGAATGCCACATTAGCGAAGGGCATGGAGTTTACGAGTGACACAACAACCAGAGCAGTTTTAGCCTAACGCCGAAGTCAAAGGGAGTTTTTGCTCGGTTGCGAAACCAGCGAAGCGTTTGTTGCTGAGGGCCGAAAATGGTAGAAAGACGGCGTATGCGGAAAAGGCTGGGTATGAACGTTGGTGTGGCTCCCTTTTGTCTCCACCGTCTTTTGCTTGATTCAACCAGGCTCTACGTTATGCATTTTTTGAGAAGTCTAGTCGTCCGAATGTCATTAGTCGGATGACCGCACTCACTTTTTTGACAATGACCTAGATAGGTATACTGATTGAACTTACCGATAAGAATGAATCGATTTGAACGGACTGAGGCAGAGTATTTGAGAAAGAGGAGTCGAGCCAAACGCTGTTCGACAAGCTGGGCCAAATGTTTCGGTCGGTTTCTAGGATAGGCAGGACTCCGTGTTGAATCTTTGGTCGCATTCTGTTTCGACCCATTCATCAGACTCCTATCAGTACTACTTGCCAATACCATTATTGCCGGGTTTCAGCCGTTTATTGGCCCTAATTCACAAGACTCGATCACAGGTGCAGCGACAAAAATAGGACTAGTGGTTACAGATAAGCGAGACACATGACTTCGAAGCTGTTTCCATTGGATACTTGCCGACATTGCTGGGAACTCACCCAGTATCTGGCAGTGACCGTGAAGAGAGTTGGAGTCTGTTTACCGGAGTAGTGAGCTGTCTCCAGGATTTTGTATCTGCACCAATCTGTCAGTGTTGACCGCGAACGACTAGGCAACAGCGTCCCAAACGACTAGGCTAAAGCGTGGGACGCTCTTTGGGCACGGCAATGAGGCCCTTGGCCTCCTTAGTTTTCTGCTGGACGACGGAAAGCAAGTTGTAGATCAAAGTCAACATCGGGCAGTCGACGCCGTTCTTCTGTGCAATTCTCACGGCGTTGCCGCAAATTACCTCGCACTCGATGTACTGGCCCTTGCGGAGGTCCACCAACATCGACGGCGCGTAGTACAAGCCGTCGTCGGAGCGGATCATGAACTCCATGATGTCTTCCGGGAGGTGCACGCCGTCGGACTTGGCCACGGCCAAAACCTCGCGCATGGCGCCGCGCACCATCGAGTCGGTGCCCCCGAACAACTCGAGCCTACCGACGTCCACACCGGTCAACGTACACACTGGGTTGAGCGTGGCGTTGTACACCAACTTCCGCCAGCGCGTGAACTTGACGTCGTCATCGTACACGCACGTGTTCTTGTCGTTGCCGTAGAGATCGACGAACCGCTCGCACACCGCCCGCTGGTGCTCGGCGTTCAAGCGGTCGTTCTGGAAGTACCCGACCTTCAAGAAGTCGTGCGCCTCGTGGGTCACCACGCCGCCCTGGTTGGTGGAGCCGATCATGCTCACGCCACTGAGCACCACGTTGTCCGGGTACCGCGCAATGACGTCGGTGCCGATCTCGATGCCGTTCTGCACCAACACAATGGCCGCGCCCGCGGTCACCACCGGCGCCACCACGTCCTCGACGGGGGACACGTCCGGGAGGTTCTTGGTCACCACGACAATGTACTCGAACGGCCCGAACTCGGCCGCTTGCTCGACGCTGCCGACAAGGTGGCTCGGCGTGAACGCCTCCACGTGGCCGTAGTCGCAGGACGTGATCTTGTAGCCCGCCTGTTTGACCTTGGCGTAGTCGGACCGGACCACGGCGGTGACGCAGACGCGGGGGTCTTGCTCGAGCCCGTACGCGGCGATGGTGCCCACGCCGCCGGACCCGATCAAGCAGACGTTTATGTGTTTCATGGCTGGCGGTGGATGCGGATGTGAGGGCTGGACATCGGTGGGCAACGCGCTGACTTTATACCGCGCTTATCGGCCCACATGTGCGGGTCGATGCGCGAGTGCGCGTTATCGGCCGAGCGCATACTTCCGTTTTGGGCTCGGCTGGGTATCGGTTTCTGCGCCGGCGGCTCGAGGCCGGGCTGGCGGCGGTTTCATGATATGGTTTGCCAGGCCGCTTGGAAGCTTGTTTTGGGTTTCCCGGTCCAGTTTGCACTTTTTGCAGACACGCGCGAAAAGGCGCGGATGCGTCTACGTTGTCAGGACAAGTGCCGTCAAATAATTGCAAATTGCCCAAATACATACAGATGCACAAAGAAGAATTGCACAACCACAAAAATGCACAATCAAAAAATGAACAACTACAAAAATGCACAACTGCGAAAGCACACAAAAGCGACAACTAAAAACGCACATGTGTCTACAAACGCCCAAAGCGAACAATCTGTTTTAACTATACTACCACGCTTTCCAAAACGCTCACCGCCAACAGATTTTGGGTGCGAAAACTCGGTGGACCGCTCCAGGCCATCTGGTAGCTTAAGTGGCCCGCCTGAAACAGCGGCCGGATTAACGTTTGCGCAGCGGCCCACGGGAGTGCCTGCACTCACAACATGAACCTAAACTCCGGGTCGTCGTCGCCCACCTTCCTGGTGCTCCTGCGGTTGTCGATCCCGGTCTCCAAAATCCTCTGGTACTGCTTGTTCTTGCGGTCGTAGTAGACCGACAACACCACGGCGGTGAACGCCGAAACACACAAACAGCCCAACGTGAAGTCGAGCCCAAACGTGTACTTGGGCGGGTTGGTGAACACCTGCGGCGCAATGGCGCCGGCAATGTTGGCCAAGCTCTGGTTGAGCCCAATCACGCAGCCCCTCTTGAACGTCGGCGCCGAGTTGTTGGCCACCCACGACTCGTTGAGCCCGGCGCCCATGTACAACGGCACGCAAATGAGGTAGAGCGAGAAGTAGCGCACGCCGGGCGTGTCCACCTTCCCGAGCACGGCGAAGCCCGCAATGGCAAACAAGTTTGTGATGAAAATCAACGGGCCCCGCACGCGGAGCCTGTCGGAGAACTCGGCCACGACAAAGCAGCAGATGGCCGCGAACACGTACACCGGCACGGTCAAGTACTGCGCCTTCAAGGTGTCGTAGCCGAGCGCCAAGTGGAGAATGGACGGCAAGAACACCGAGAAGCCGTACGAGACAATGTCCTGGCAGAACTGGATGACGATGGCGCAGAACGACTTGAAGTCGAAGGCGGACAAGAACTCTCTCCAGCTGAAGCGGGGGTCGCCCTCGAGAAGCCGCCGCCGCACGGCCCTGTCGTCGAACACCGCGCGCTCCTCGTCCGTGTCGATCAACGCAGCGGGGCTGTCGGGCAAGAAGAAGAACATGCACACGCCGCAGAGAAACGACAACAAGCCCTCGATCAAAAACAAGTACCGCCAGGACTCCAAGGCGCCCGCGTGGATCTTGGTGATGCCCGTGGCGATGAGCCCGCCAAAGGCGCCGGAGAGCGCCGACCCGATGAAGAAGAAGCTGGTGCGGCGCGCAAACTCGTGCGGGAAGTAGTAGTCGGTGCAAATGAAGGACATGCAGCTGAAGTAGGGCCCCTCGAAGAAACCGAGGAGCACGCGCACGGCCACCAACTCGCCGTAGTTGTGCACGAACATGTGGCAGAGCGACACCACGGACCACGCCATGATCATCAGGCCCATGAAGTACCGCGGCTTGTCAAAGTACTTCAACAACCACAAGCCCGGGAGCATGGTGGGCAAGTACGTGGCGTACACGAGCGAGTTGGCGTTGGAGTACTGCTGCGCGGAGATGCCGATGTCGGCGTTCATGCCGGCCACCTTGGCGTTGCCGATGTTGGACCGGTCTAGCGCGGAGAAGAAATAGGCGACGCAGAACAACGGCATGAGCCGCCAGTCGAACTTGTGCACGAGCCGCTTTTCCGCGTGCGCGTCGCACACGGGCTCGTCCTTCTGCGAGTCGGCCACCTCCACCACCGACGCGGCGCTCTGGCGTTTCTCGGTCCACTGCTTGGACATGGTGCTTGTTCTGGTGGTCGTTTGGTGTTTTGGACTGTTGGTGGTCTTTGGGTGACTGTTGGTGACTGTTGGGGGCGTCGGGGTCGAGAAATCCCGCGGCGGTTTGCAGAAGAGTGCTGGTGTTATGGCTCGCGTCCAGAACGGCTTTATAGTACACGCTCACACTAAAGTGGTGCGGTGCTTATCGGCGCGATCTTATCGGGCATGCGCCTGCATGCGCCGCGTGCATGTGGACTCATGGACGGGCCCGCCACCACCGTCAGCACGAAAAGGCAAGGCCGGGGCAAAGTCCCAAACCGGGCCGTGGCGCCGAAAGCCAAACGACCCCGTGAACCGCCGCCGCGCCATGCACGGCCCGCAATGAGTCACGCCCGCGCATGCACTGAAAAGCTGCAGCGGGCCCGCGTTCTGAGGCCAAATGCCCGGCCCCAGCGACAAAGAAGCGGCGCCCGCGGCGCCCGAGGACACGCTCCACAGCCGCCTCTCGCCCCGGCGCAAGCAGTTGTACGTGTGCATCGTGGCGTTGTCGGTGTTTCTCTCGCCGTGCTCGGCCATGGCGTTCTTGCCGGCCACCGACACCATCGCGGCGCAGTTCGCCACCACCGACAACGTGATCGTCGTGTCCAACGCGTGCTACTACGTGGTGATGGCCGTGTCGCCGTGCCTCGTGGCGCCGCTCGGCGACCGCTACGGCCGCCGGCCGTTGTGCCTCGTGTGCTCGGGCGGCTTTGCGCTTGCGACGGTGCTCGTGGCCGTGGCGCAGAACACCGCCATGTTCTTCGTGTGCCGCTCCGTGATGGCGCTCTTTGGCACGGCGTTCTTCACGTTGGGCGGCGCCGTCGTGGCCGACATCTACGTCCCGCAGCACCGGGGGAACGCCATGGGCTGGACGCTCAGTGGGTCGCAGCTCGGCACCGCGTTCGCGCCGTTTGCGGGCGGCGTGATTGTCACCTACACCTCGTGGCGGGCCATTTTCTGGGTGTTGGCCGGGCTCGGCGGCGCGGTGTTCGTGTTGGTGTTCTTCTTCTTGCAGGAGACACGCCCGCCCCGGCCGGCGACGCCCCCGCGGGGCTACAACCCGTTGCTGGTGCTCGCCGCGTTCCGCTACGCCAACCTCATTGTGTGCGGCGTCATGAGCATGGCGTTGGTGTACAACATGTGCACGTTGGTCACCCCGATCCCAAACGTGGTCAACCCACGCTTCCACTTGACCAGGCCCATCGACAGCGGGCTCTTCTACTTGGCGCCCGGCGCGGGGTACTTGTTCGGCTCGCTCTTCGGCGGCAAGTGGGCCGACCGCTACGTCAGGCGATACATGGAGATCCGCGGCGAGAGGGTTCCCGAGGACAGATTGCGGTCCACCTACGCGTCGTTCGGGTTTGTTCTCCCCGCGAGCGTCTTGGTCTACGGGTGGTCGGTCGACAAGGAGAAGGGCGGCGTCGTGCTCCCCGTCGTTGCGCTTTTCTGCAACGGCGCAGCACAGACGTTCTGCTTCCCCAGCATCAACGCGTACAGCGTGGACTGCCTCCCGCAGCTCGGCGGCGATGCCATCGCGTCCAACTACTTCATGCGCTACATTGCAGGAGCCATTGGCACGGGCACGTGCTTGCTCCAGATCCAGACCATCGGGGTCGGCTGGTGCAACACCATCTCGTTTTTCGTGTTGCTCGTGGGGTTCGGCAGCTGCCTCGTGTTGATCCGCTATGGCGGGGCGATGCGCGAGCGGGCAGAGGCCTGCGGCGGCGGAGAGATTGCAGACGTGCAGATTTAGCACCTCCGACAGTAGCCGTTCACGATGCCCGGAAGTGGGGCGCGAAGTGGACGGATGGACGGATGGACGGATGGACGGATTGACGGATGGACGGATGACGCGAGATAGCGATAGGCGCGCGCCGCGTGCAGGACGCCGCGCTGCCCGTGCATGGACAGCCCCAGCTCCACAATCGTCAAAT
Organism: Metschnikowia caudata; assembly: GCA_008065175.1. Taxonomy (NCBI): domain Eukaryota; kingdom Fungi; phylum Ascomycota; class Pichiomycetes; order Serinales; family Metschnikowiaceae; genus Metschnikowia; species Metschnikowia caudata. The sequence continues at coordinate 12,162 of VATF01000011.1, forward strand.
CATGCCACCCCAGGTCGAGCCCCCCTCCCGCCGGCCGTACAGCTGCCGGCACTGCAGCTGCACCTACACGCGCAAGGAGAACTTGCGGCGGCACGAAAAGAAGCGTACGTAGGCCGCGCCACCACCCCACCGTCCGGCCAAACTCGAAATACTAATCGCAGACACACATCCCAAGATCGTTTGCCCGGTCTGCTCGAAGCACTACTCGCGAGCAGACGTGTTGAAGATGCACATGAGCACGGCCCACGCGGGCGAGCCGTTTGCAGACAAGAACGCTGTGCTTTTGTCAGCGAAGCCCGCCACAGAGTCGCCCCAGGTGGGTTTTCGAAGCATGGCGTTGGCAGGCGGCGGGCCGCCGGCTGCCGACACGGCGCCTGCCGCTGGCGACTCGCCGTTGCAGAGTCTCCCGAGCGGCGAGATCGACGCCCTTCTCATCCAGTACTGGGAATCGTTCCACCCCACATTCCCGATCCTACATCGGGCCACGTTCCGGCTCCCGGCCCACTACGCCAGCGACCCGGTCACCCACATCATGTGCGCAATCGGCGCCAAGTACACGCCGGCCCGGCACCAGCTCGCCGCACACTGCTTTGCCTACTGCATGAACTTCCTCAACCACAACTTGTACGTCAGCGACACGCACGCGGTGCCGATCGAAACGTACCAGGCGGGCCTCTTGGCCGGGTACGCGGGGCTCTTCTGGGGCAGCAGCGACTGGTACAAGTGGGCCAGCCGCATCGTGTACGAGCTCATTTTGGTCGGGCGCGAAATCGGCATGTTCCAGGACTCGCCCGCCACCGCCGAGGAGGCCAGGAGCAGCTGGCTGCTGTTTGTCGCGTTGGAGCAGACCCGGCGGGCCAGCTACGCGCTCTTCTTCATCGACGGGCAAATGAGCACGTTGCTCAACAACCCTCCAAAGATGTCCCACTACGAAATCAAGCACATTTTGCCGTGCGCCGACGAGCTCTGGGCCGCCGCGTCGGAGGCGGAGTGGCGCGCCCTATCCGCCAAGGTGCAAGTGCCGGTTTTGCCGCCCATCGTGGGCCACTTCTCGCTCGGAAACATGCTCAAGCCGGCAGGCCCCGACACCCGGTCGTTTCGGAGCCCCGGCGTGTACTTTCTCGAGGCGCTCCAGAAAACGCTCATCAGCGGCACCGCGCCGCCGCAGACGTCGTCGTTTGGCGGGATGATTCTCTTGGTGGCCGTGCACATCATGATCCGCAACATGACCCAGTTCGCGGGCATCTTGGAGACGTACTTTGCCTTGGCGCAGGACCCCTACTCGCGCCGCAACCAGTTGGGAAACGCCGTCAACGGGCTCCGTTTCTTGATCCCCCGCAGCCGCAAGGGCCACGCCAAAAGCATGTGGGGGCTTTTCGAGGTGACGTTGAACTTGGCGCTCATCCACCTCCACTTGCCGGACACGGCCATCACCTGCGGCATCGTGGAGCCGGACTTGCAGGCCACCGTGGCCACCGCCGCCGCCTTGACGCAGCCGCAGTCGGTGGTGCCGCCGGGCACCGCGTTTTTGGGCAACGACTACCGGCAGTTCCCGTACGAAACGCTCGCCTTGGTGACGGGCCACGCGGCGTTCTTTCTCAAGACGTTTGCCTCGGAGGCCTGCGAAACGAACCCGCTGCTCACCTACATGTTCTACAAGGTGACGTTGGTGACGTGGCTGGTGTTGAACTCGCTCATATTCCAGGCGCAGTCTGCGGTCGCCTGCAACAGGCGGGAGGCGGCGGGCAGCGCACAGACGCCGGACGCGAAGGAGTTGCAGAAGGAGTTCATGTTCAAGCATTTGGCGGTGGACATCTTGAGCCACGTGGACGAGTCGAGCAGCTTTGACGACATCAAGTGTTACGAGCGGTGGACCGAGAAAAAGCTCAGAGCCTACGACGTGTGGGGCGTGGGCCCGTGCGGCGCCGGCTCATTCAACGACATGTTGAGGATCGGAGACACTCTCTAGGGAGCCGAGGCGGATTGAAGCTGAAACTTCCAGAATGATATGGTCTTTTTTTTTATCACATCGTTGAGAGGTTCGACAAAAAGCTGGATGAACAAGCTTGAGGTGCAACTCGGTGGTGAATCTTCGAGCAGATTGTGCAATTTTGATTTACTCGGGGCAAAGTCGGCAGGACCGAAGTTTGCATACTCTGGCCGAAGAAAGCGCATTGAGGCTCGGGGTCTAAATATTGGCATCACTGCGTGGGCTTCGAAAGCTCAGTTGGCAGTAAAATTATATAATTTTCGTGCAGCTAGTCTATTAAGCACCGTCGCTGAGGTGCGAGCCGGCCGGAACCGACCCTATTGTCTATGATTTCAGGACAAAGAACTCCATAGTGGCTGATTCGACATCCACCGGTTGTCCCCGCCTTCAGAAACTGCCCTGTTGCTCAGGAACCAAGTTCTGCACCTTTCCGGTGGTCAAGCCGGCCTCCACGTTGCGGATCACCTGCGCCTCCATCTCGTGCACGGTTTGCCGGGCATTTGTGCCCATGTGCGGGGTCGCCGTGACGTTGGGCAAGTGCACCAACTCCATGTTCACGTTGGGCTCGTCCCAAAACACGTCGAGGCCCGCCGCGGCAACTTTGCCCGACTTCAAGTGCTTGATCAACGCGGGCTCGTCGATGACCTCGCCTCTGGCAGTGTTGACAATCACCACGCCGTCCTTCATGCGGCCAATGAGTTCGTCGCTGATCAAGTTGCGCGTGGAAGCGTTCAAGGGCACGTGGAGCGACACCACGTCGGCCTGCTCCACCAAGCGCTCCAAGTCTCCGCAGTACTCGCACCCGAGCTCCAAGCCGGGGTCCAATCTCGTGCGGTTGTAGTACACGATTTTCTCGAAGCCAAACACCCGCGCCCGGTCGCGGAAAGCACGGCCGATGCCGCCCATCCCCACGATGCCGAGCACCTTGCCGGACGGGTTGATGCCGGCGCCGACCCCAGCGCTGTTGCCCTTGGTGGGCCAGTCGCCGTTTCTGAGCGCCGCCGCCCCGGCGCCAAAGTTGCGCATCGCCAGGAGCATGAGAAACACGTGCGTGTCGGCCGTGGAGTTGTCCACCACGCCCGGGCAGTGCGCCAACTGGATGCCTTTGGCGGTGAGCGGGGCCACGTCGTTTTGGTCGTAGCCGGCGCCCTGGTGGGCAATGTACTTGAGCGACGGCGGGAAGTGGCCAATGAGCTCCTCGTCGAAGCGGCCCACGCGGCGGATGGTCAAGTAGCCGCGGGCAATCGCCACACAGTTGGAGTATTGGCCGTGGAGGTCTTGGATAAACTGCTCTCGGGTGTAGCCCTCGGCAATGTGCACGACCTTGACGCCGATTCTCCTCTCGAACTCAGCCCAGTCTTGCCCGGCGAACCGGATCGGGTCTGTGTGGAGAATCACGGGCTCCATGTCCTTTTGGGGACGGCGGGTGGGGGATTATATAGCCGCGCTTCTCGTATCGCACAGCTGCAAGGCCCACAAATGACACATCGACACCCGTACATCTCACAACATGAATAGATATTGGCCTGTTGCAGCGTCACCCGGGGAAATTTCGGAGGGAGAGTTGGAGCTCCTGGCTTGGAAAAATCGCAGGAGTAGATTGAGTGTGGTTTTGCCTGCAGAGGTGGTTATTTGGCCACGCAAGCATTCAGGTTGGATGAGATCGAGGTGGCGGCGAGGCAAGAAAAATTATTGCGCTCGTTCTGTGCATAAAAAAGGGATATAACAGGGATGGCCGTTTTTTTCGTTGGGGGAGTTATCGGAATATATAGGCGGCAGTGCCAGGTGGTGATTCGTGCTTGCGTACGGCAGACATATGTGTTTGAGAAGATGAGTGAGGGTGTATCTGGGTCATTTTGAAGTTTGTAAAACAACGCTACATGATCCGAGAAGCTCTTTCTTTGTGAATACAGCCTTTCCCCATCATCCAGTATAAGCCTTTTTGATTTACAAGAGGTCAATCACTACAAGAGGCCAATCGAGCTGTAGCTGTACCTTGTTGCAAACTCATGGTGCGCCAAACTATGCCGATGAGCTTTCACCCATGGGTCGAGTTTTTACGCAATGGACCAGGCTCCTTGAACAACCCCCACTGTCTTTTCAAGAGCCAACGATGTCAGGTATCGAACGCTTTTCAGCAATAACATTCAGTCTAGCGCCCCAAATTCCGTCGTAGACCGAATTCACCCTGGCTCGTCGGGAAACTTCCTGAAAAGACAAAGTGCCGCCGGATGTGTGTTGATAATACGGCGCTACCCACAGCAACCCACCGCACCGTATCCAAACCTCCACATCGATAACCACAACAGAGTAAGACCAAAGTGCAAAAGTTCTTATCGCGTGTAGTGCGCGCATGTTTCCCGACTGGGCACCCGCATTTGTGCCGCGAGGTGCGTCGGGAGTGCGTCCATGGCCGTCCATGGTCCACGCCGCGGCATGGACCTGTTTATCTCCCGCGTCCACCGCTGCATGTTCCCCCAGCGCTTATCGCCAACCATAAATACCCGCTCCTCCCGGCGCCAAGACATGCCTCTGTAAATGACGAAGGGCATCAGGATCGCCATCGACAGGGGCGGCACCTTCACCGACATCCACGCGGCCGTGCCGGGCCAGAAGGACATTGTCTTCAAATTGTTATCGGAGGACCCCGCCAACTACAACGACGCCCCCACCGAGGGCATCCGGCGCGTTCTCGAGAAGGTGCACGCCACGCGGATCGCCAAGTCCACGTTGTTGAGTCTCGACTCGGTGGAGTGCATCAAAATGGGCACCACCGTTGCCACCAACGCCCTCTTGGAGCGCTCGGGCGCCAAGGTGGTGTTGTTGACGTCGCGCGGCTTCCGCGACATGTTGGAGATCGGCAACCAGACCCGGCCCGACATCTTCAACATCTCGGCCCGCAAGTTGGACCAGTTGTACGACCGGGTCGTGGAGATTGGCGAGCGCATCACGTTGCCCAACTACACCGAGGGCGGCGGGCCGGCTGTCAAGGTGCTGATGGCCGACAGCTCCGCGTTCGGCGGCGCGTTGGCCGAGGCCGACACCGGCGAAATCGTGCACATTCTCGAAACGCCCGACTTGCAGCTCGTGGCGCTGCAGTTGCGCCAGCTCCAAAGCGACGGCTACTCCAGCTTGGCCGTTTGTTTCTTGCACGCCTATCTCTACCCGCGCCACGAGCAGCAGGTGGCCGACTTGGCCCGCCGCATGGGCTTCCGCGTGTCGGTGCTGACGGAATTGCAGCCCGCCATCGGCCTCGTGACTCGCGGCTCGTCCACAGTGGCAGACGCATACCTTCTGCCCAAGATCCACGAGTACTTGGACGGCTTTGCGCAGGGGTTCGCAGGCGGCCGCGCCTCCTTTGGAAACAAGCTTCTCTTCATGCAATCGTCCGGCGGCTTGTGCCCGTGGTCCAAATTCACCGGCTTGAGGGCCATCTTGTCGGGCCCCGCTGGCGGGGTGGTGGGGCTCGCCGAAACCTGCCACGACACCCGGGAAACTGGCAAAGCCACTTTGGGGTTGGACATGGGCGGCACCTCTACCGACGTGTGCCGCTTCAGCGGCCGCTACGAGCACGTGTTTGCAAACATTGTCAGCGAGGTGCACTTGTCCACTCCGCAATTGGACATTTCCACCGTGGCTGCCGGCGGAGGGTCGATGCTTTTCTGGGAAAACGGCATGTTTCGGGTCGGTCCCCAATCTGCCGGTGCCCACCCGGGCCCTGCGTGCTACCGCAAAGGCGGGCCCTTGACGATCACCGATGCCAACGTGTTTACCGGCAGATTGGTGCCGGAGTACTTCCCTCGGATCTTTGGGCCAAACCACGACGAGCCGTTGGACACGGAGGCTCCTCGGAAGTTGTTCGAGGCGATGACGGCTGCGATCAATGCCGAGACCGGCGGATGCATGACGCCCTACGATGTTGCCCTCGGATTTGTGAAGGTGGCCTGCGAAAGCATGTGCCGCCCGGTGCGGGCATTGACCGAGGGCCGCGGCTACTCGACTTCCGACCACAATCTCTGTGTGTTTGGTGGCGCAGGGGGTCAGGTCTGCTGCAGCGTTGCCCGCATCTTGAATGTGCAGAACGTTGTTATCCACAAGTACTCATCCATTTTGTCTGCGTACGGCATCGCGTTGGCTGATGTGGCCATCGACAGGCAAGCGCCAGGATCGATCGTTTTTGAGGAGAGCAACATCGCAAAGATCCAGGAAAAGGTGGCGCTCGTGTCCGCAAAAGTGGTGGCCGAGTACGAGGCCCAGAAAGTCAGCGACTCTGCGAAAACCACTTCCGAGGTGTACTTAAACATGAAGTACCAGGGTACAGAAACTTGTCTCATGATCCTCAAGCCAGAGTGCTCTTGGGACTTCAAGTCCAAATTTGTGGAGCAGCATCAGCACGACTTTGGCTTCACGCTAGACAGACCGGTGGTGGTGGAGGATGTCAGAGTGAGGCTAGTGGTTCACGGTGACTACAAGAGTGAAATCAATCCGTTCGAAGAAATGGAAAATATCGAGGAGTTCTGCGCCGAACCGGAAGCCCAAGGGACCAGCAAAGTTTTCTTCGAGAGCGGCACTCAGAAAGCCAAGGTTTTCCGATTGGAGCAGTTGCCACAGAAAACCGCCATTTCCGGGCCAGCCATTATTCTTGACAACACACAAACCATCTTGGTGGAGCCAGAATGCACAGCGTACATTCTCTCCGAGTCTGTGATTGTTTCCGTCGGAAAGCCTGCCCCAGCGAAACTCTCGACCTCGGTGGTGGACCCCATCCAGCTTTCCGTTTTCGGCCACAGATTCATGTCCATCGCCGAGCAAATGGGAAAGACGTTGCAGATGACTGCCGTGTCCACCAATATCAAGGAGCGGCTCGACTACTCGTGCGCGTTGTTCACATGCGAGGGCAAGTTGCTAGCGAATGCGCCGCACATTCCAGGCCATTTGGGGTCGATGTTCTTGGCGGTGGAGAAGCAGAATGAGCTCTGGAAGGGCAAACTCCAGCCGGGCGACGTGCTTTTCGCAAACCATCCATCCACTGGGGGCACGCACTTGCCGGACATCACCGTGTTGACACCAGTCCTCGATGAAGACAACTCGGTACTTTTCTGGACAGCCTCGCGCGGCCACCACGCAGACATCGGGGGGATTGCCGCGGGCTCGATGCCCGCTGACTCCAGGGAAATCTGGCAGGAGGGCGCCGCCATTGAGAGCGAGTTTCTTTACAAGAAGGGTGTTTTTCAGCACGCAACCGTGGTTGAGTTGTTGCATACGCGGCCAAGCCAATATCCGGGGTGCGAGGGTTCGCGTGCCCTCGAGGATAACATTTCCGACTTGAAGGCGCACGCTGCAGCCAACCACAAGGGAATCCAGTTGCTCCAGGCGTTGATCCGGGACCACGGGTATGATGTCATCTCGCTCTACATGGACGCGGTGCAGACGTCGGCCGAAACTGCCGTGCGCAAGTTGTTGCAGGTGGCGTACGACCGCTTTGGCGGTGCGCCATTGCAGGCCGTTGATTTCTTGGACGACGGCACAGCGATCGCGGTGAAAATCGCCATCGACAGAAAAGACGGCAGCGCGGTGTTCGACTTCTCTGAGTCAGGCGACGAGTTTTACAGCAACCTCAACTGCCCAATTGCTGTTTTGTACGGCAGCATTCTTTATGTGTTGCGGTGCTTGATTAATGTGGATATTCCGCTCAACAGCGGCTGCATGGTTCCCTTGGACATCCGAGTGCGCGAGGGGTCGTTGTTCAAGCCGTCCTTCGAAGCTGCCACGGTGGGGTCCAATGTGGAGACGGCGCAGCGAATCTCCGACGTGTTGTTCAAGGCTTTTCAGGCCTGTGCCGCTTCGCAGGGAACCTGCAACAATTTCACCTTTGGATCCTCGGATCCCCAATACGGCCTCTTCGGGTACTACGAAACCATTGCCGGTGGCGGCGGCGCCGGAGAGAACTTCTGCGGGCAGTCGGGCGTGCAGGTGCATACCACCAACACCCGGATGACCGATTCCGAGTGTTTTGAGAAAAAGTACCCCTGCGTCTTGCGCAGGTACGAGATAAACCGCAATACCGGGGGGCGCGGTCTCCACCCAGGCGGCGACGGAATCGTGCGGGAAATCGAATTTACCATTCCGTTGCAGGCGACGTGCTTGATGCAGCGCCGCGTCTTTGCGCCTTACGGCATGAACGGCGGCGGGCCTGGCCGCAGAGGCTATAACTTCTGGCTCAAGAAGGAAGCCACCAAAACTCGCAAAATAGCGTTGGGTGGCCAAAATTCCGTGTGGGTGAAACCGGGCGACCGGATTCGCATTGAAACCCCGTCCGGAGGTGGCTGGGGAAACGAAGATGGTGAAAGCGATTCGGCAGTGGATTATTCTGTGAATTATCCCTCCATCGAGGCTCCTTACAATGAACCAACTTTGGTGACAGGTAGTGTTGGGCTCAGAAACGCGACGCAAAGCACCAATTAATAGGACAAATCCAACGGTTTTCGCAAAGCTGGTGTATGGGAGTGCCTAGAAAACAGTCAGTTGGATTGTTCATAGTCTTCGGGTTGATATCCCATTTGTCTGAATAGGATGGGAAAATCAGTGGAACTGCCTGGCTAGCTCAATGGCTAGAGCGTGTGACTTTTAATCACAAGGTTGCGGGTTCGACCCCCGCGTCGGGCTTTCTTTTTTTGCCAGAGTTTCGAACCGCACAAATTTCAATTCAGAAGCTTCCTGATTGTCTGCTTCGTTTGGTTTCAAACCGAACAAATTGAAAACCTAAAATTGCACGTGTAGATTATTTGCTCGCTTATCTCGAGTTAGAGTACATTGCGATATGGGCGCAAAAACCGCGATCTATTATTCTTTACTGAGGAATTTCAATCACCAACTTTCCCGTGGTTTTTCTTCCCTCCAAGTCTTCCATGGCCTGCTTGTACTCTGACAAGGGATACGTTTTGATCAACAAGTCAAGAGACCCGTTTTCGAGCGACTTGGCCACCAAGTCAACATAGTGGTCAAACTCCTCTCTCGTGATCGTGTACAGGAAGACGTTAGGCCGGAGCAAGCGGAGGTTTTTAGGCGTCAATTTGGCGATTTGCAAGGGCGGCACAACGCCCAGAGCATTGCCGTAAAACACCACCGTGCCTTTTCTGGCGGCCGCCTCCAACGTGATTTCATACGTGGCTAGCCCAACACCATCGTAGATGACGTTGGCGCCCACGCCGTTGGTGTACTCTTTGATTTTGGCAGCCACGTCTTCATCATTACGAATCAAAAACTCGGCACCAAGGTCCTTGGCCACGGCCAACTTCTCGTCCGTGGACGCCACAGCAATGACGTGCGCACCCAAGGATGCGGCGTACTTGGTAAGAAGACGGCCCATTCCGCCGGCGGCGGCCCACACCACGACAAACTGGCCCTTTTTGACCTCGTGGGCCTCATGCAACAACGTGACTGCAGTCAAGCCCTGCAACAAAGCACCTGCCCATGTCTTCAAGTCCTCATCGGTGGCGGACTCCGGCAACTTGGCGATCCGCTCGTAACTCTCCGACACTTTGGAGTATTGGGCCAACGACAGCGAGCTGAGAAACGCAACCTTGTCGCCAACCTTGTACTTGGATACGGCATCGCCGACAGCAGCCACCACGCCGGCACCTTCCTGACCAAAAATAAATGGGTAGGTGGTGGGGTAGATGTTCTGTCTAAAGTACGAGTCGATGAAGTTGACGCCTCCGTACTTATTCTTGACAATGACGTCGTTGGGACCGGTGATTTGCGGCGCGTCGTAGTCTACGTACTCAATCGCACTGGGCAATTTCGCTGCCTCTTTCACAAGAACGACCTTGTGAGTTTTTGGGATCGACATTGTGTGGAGACCTTGTGCTTGATATAGCCAATTGAGCAGGGGCAATTGGTTGAGGCTTGATTTGAGGATTCGCTGGGTTGTGCGGCTGGGCAGATGTTGCCGAATGGAAGAAAACAGGGTAGTTAGTGGCGGCGGCAAAAGAGGGCGAAGGCGTATTTATATAGACGTGGGGTTATGACGCAGGGCGCGGGGCTCGGAAAGGTTTCGGTGCGGTGCCACCGGAACTCGGGACGAACGCGGGACAGTGCCACCGGAAATAAGCTGCCGGATTTAGACTGAATCGGGAAACCGAGAAAGAGGAGTGGTTTCTTGCAGTTGCATTTCATGGACTATCATTAATAAGCTTATTAGTCAGCACCACGTATTTGGCAAGTGTTGGACGACTTAAGAAATCCAAAGTTCACCTATCACTGAGCTCGAGATTACAAAACTGTCCCTGTTCCTACATTATTTTTTCAGTTGTTACTACATATATTCAAAGATAAAATAAATAGCACTAGTTATGCAACGGCTGCTTACTTTTTGACCGAAGCCATCTTGTTCAAAGCAGAACCGTACTTGAACCACTCGATTTGCTCGGCGTTGTAAGTGTGGGACAACTCGGTCTCCCAAGCCTCACCCTCCTTAGGGTGCACTCTCAAGACAAGGTTCTTGCCTGGAGCGAGCTCGGTCAAGCCAAGAATGTCAACCTCGTCGTCGTAGTTGATCTTGTCGTAGTCAGCAACGTTGGTGAAGTTCAATGGCAACAAACCTTGCTTCTTCAAGTTGGTCTCGTGGATACGAGCGAACGACTTGGTGATGATGGCGAAACCACCCAAGAATCTGGGCTCCAAGGCAGCGTGCTCTCTGGAAGAGCCCTCACCGAAGTTCTCGTCACCAATGACAACCCAGGTCTTGCCAGCGTCTCTGTAGTCAGCGGCGGTGTCTGGAACACCCTTGTACTCACCAGTGTAGTGGTTCTTGACGTTGTTGACCTCGCCGTTCTCGACGTTGGTAGCACCAATCATGTAGTTGTTGGAGATGTTCTCCAAGTGGCCACGGTACTTCAACCATGGGCCGGCCATCGAGATGTGGTCAGTGGTGGTCTTGCCAACAGCCTTGATCAAAATTGGCAATCTCTCGGCGTCCTTACCGTTCCATGGCTTGAAAGGAGTCAACTTCTGCAATCTGTCGGAGGTTGGGGAAATCACAACCTCGACGGTGCTTCTGTCGGCAGGTGGGGCCTGGTAGGTGTTGACACCCTTGTCGTAACCGTTAGCTGGCAAACCAACACCAACGGGCTCAGACAACTTGAACTCGTTGCCCTCAGCGTCCTTCAAGGTGTCGGTGATTGGGTTGAAGCCCAAGTCACCGGAAATGGCGTAGGCGGTGACCATCTCGGGGGATGCAACGAAGGCGTGGGTGGCTGGGTTACCGTCGTTTCTCGAGGTGAAGTTTCTGTTGAAAGAAGACACGATGGTGTTCTTGTCACCCTTCTTGATGTCTTGTCTGTCCCATTGACCGATACATGGGCCACAGGCGTTGGCCATGACGACACCGCCAAAGTCCTCGAAGGTCTTCAATTGACCGTCTCTGGCAATGGTGGCTCTGACTTGCTCGGAACCTGGAGAGATGGTGAAGATAGACTTGGACTTGAGGCCGTGCTTAGCAGCATCCTTGATGATGGAAGCAGATCTGGTCATGTCCTCGTAAGAGGAGTTGGTACAAGAACCAATCAAACCGACCTTGACGTCCAAAGGCCAGCCGTTGGCAATGGCGGTCTCCTTCATCTTGGAGATAGGGGTGGCCAAGTCGGGGGTGAATGGACCGTTGACGTGAGGCTCCAAGGTGTTCAAGTCAATCTCGATAACCTGGTCGTACTCACAGCCCTCGTCGGCGGACAAGAAGTCCTTCTTGTAGAGCTGAGCGAACTCGGCAATCTCGGTTCTGCCGGTGGCCTTCAAGTAGTCAGCCATGGAGTTGTTGAATGGGAACACGGAGGTGGTGGCACCAATCTCGGCACCCATGTTACAGATGGTACCCATACCGGTACAGGAGAAGGTGTCGACACCGTCACCGAAGTACTCGACGATGGCGCCGGTACCACCCTTGACGGTAGTGATACCAGCCAACTTCAAGATGATGTCCTTTGGCGAGGTCCAGCCGGACATTCTACCGGTCAACTTGACACCAATGATCTTTGGAGCCTTCAACTCCCAAGCCAAGTCGGCCATGACGTCGACGGCGTCAGCACCACCGACACCAATGGCCAATTGACCCAAACCACCAGCGTTGGGGGTGTGGGAGTCGGTACCAATCAACAAGGCACCGGGGAAAGCGTAGTTCTCCAAGACAATCTGGTGGATGATACCGGAGCCGGGCTTCCAGAAACCCAAGTTGTACTTGGCACAGGCGGAAGCCAAGAAGTCAAACACCTCCTTGTTCAAGTCGATGGCTCTAGCCAAGTCCTTGTCACCACCGAGCTGGGCCTGGATCAAGTGGTCACAGTGCACGGTGGAAGGGGTGGCAACTTGCGGCATGCCAGCGGACATGAATTGCAAGATGGCCATTTGGGCGGTAGCGTCCTGGCAAGCGACTCTGTCGGGTCTCAACTTCAAGTACGAGACACCTCTCTCAATGTCTTGCTCGTGAGGCTTGTCCAAGTGACCGTACAACAACTTCTCGGCGTAGGTCAAAGGTCTGTTCAATCTCTCCTTGACAATCTTGACGGTTTCCAAGTTTTTCTTGTAGTTGATGTAGGAGAAGTCCTCCAACAAGTTTTGGTGGACTTTGGAATCTCTGGAGAGGCCGGCGGTGGCAAGGCCGCGGACGGACCGAGGCGCCGTGGCCATGGATCTTCTGGAGGCGGACAACATTGTTGAGAAGAGAAAAAAAAAAGCCGCGGGAAATGGGGAAAGGGTGTGATTTATATGAGAGGTGAGAACTGGAGAAGGTGCGGGCGCGTGGCCAATGACAGCGCGGAAATTTGTAAGGAGAACCGGGGGTGCAGCGCGGCCGGGGCAGCGGCCGCGGGAACGCCCAATTCCGAGGGTCGCGGGCCGCCCGTCTCGCGCGTGCCCGCTGCGCCGCGGCCCCCGGTTTTGTCGCGCTGCAAAAGCCCAGGCCCGCTGCCGAGTGGCCGGGTGGTGCTGTCTGGAAAAAACCCGCGGATTTCCCCGCGGTTGTGGCGCGTTGGCGGCGGGGCGTGGTGTGTTGTGGGGACGGCCGGAACTCGAGTCGTGCCCTCGGCTGCGCGCGAATCCCCGTGGCTGCGCTACTCCGGCTCCGCGGATTCGCGCGCTGTCATTGGCGGAAAACTTTCGGGCCCGAAAAACGGCCGGTAAAACGAAGGTCAAAAAGCGGTTGAGACTGGAGTCTGGAGAAAGCGCGCGACACCGGCGTATGACAAGAGCGTAGGATCACGGGCCACGGCATTGATTGATGGCTTTGTCGAGCGAGCAAGACAATTTTGGATTGCGGTGAGTCGTCGAATTACAAGAGTGTCTGGCGAGAGGTTGGCGATTGCAGATTTTTGCAATTTGTGTTGGGTTGTACTTGTGTTGGAATTTGCGTGTAGCGAGGGAGATTGGTGAAAAAGTGAAAAGCGTGAGCAGCGAAACCGGAGAAAAGAGAGAAGCACGGCACGGCTCGGACCAGGGGTGAAGGGGCACACCACATTGATTTTCTGCATGCACACGAGGAAATTTTAACACCATAGTCGAAGCCAAAACCGAAGCCTGGGGAGGCTATACAGAGGCTGTATGTAGAACCAATGTGCGAGGTGAAGAATTAGTGTAGAAGTTGTGTGCAACACAGTGTACCATTACCAGATGCACTATCGAGACTTTGGCGTGCTGCCGAAAATTAAGAGTACTGCCATGGAACAAGTGTACTGTTGAGTAATGGATGTAACACTGAGACCCGAGTACACTATTGAAAACTGTATTCTCCAGAAAACTGAGTATACTATCGAGAGCGTAGTGTACTTTTGAGAACTGAGTAACCTACTCAGAACTAACCTGTACTGCCAAACTTATTGTGCTACCCCGCTTTAAGTGTACTACGGCCATTAAGTATGGAGCCAGTGTTAAATGGGAGACCCCCGGACAAGCGGTGAAACTTGCCGGCCAAAGCCTAATTTTGCCAAAGCGGCCATAAGAACAAGCGGATCGCCACAGCAGCCATCGCACCCAAGCCGCCCGTCACGTGCCCCCACAGTCCACGCCAAAGCAACGACTGATTTCCGCCAAAGCGCCAAGTCTAAATTTAGCCCGGCACTCAAGACCGCTTCTCGCCGACTTTTTCCCCCCGCCTTCCGTTTCGGGCCCCGCATTCGCAGCCGCGCAGAAACTACATCACCACCCATGGAAAACCCACCCTGCGGCTGGGCCGCCTTGGCACACCCCGTGGCCAGCAGCACGGAAAACGCGTTCAACCCGTGCTTCCTCGCCAGCGCCGCGCTCGTGCTTGCCGCCGCGGCCGCCGTGCTCGCGGCCGCCCAGCTCGTGCATCTCGCCCGCGTACCCGCCCACGGCCTGCTCTCGCCACGCAACACCGGGCTCGCGCACTGGGCGCGGTGCACGGCAGCGCTCACACACGCGCTTGCCGGCGCGCGGCTCGTCGGCGCCGTGGCGCTCACGGAGCGCTTTGCCGACTGGAAGCTCGTGGGCTTTGGTGCGTTGGTGGCGGTGCAGCTCGCCGCGCTCGTGCCGTTGCACGTGCGCGAGGTCACGCGCTCGCCGGTGGCCTCCGGCGTGTTGCTCTTGTTCTGGCCGCTCGCGGCGCTCTTGGACGCGGCCGTGTGGTACCAGGACGCGTACACGCGGTGGCCCGTGTTCTTGCTCGCGTCGGGCCCCGCGTGGGAGCTTGCGGCGCTCGGCGCGGCGCTCGCGGCGGCGTTTCTGGAGGCGTCCGCGCTCTGGGCGCCCAGCCACGAGCTCGTGTTGCACCACGCCAAGCGCGGCTCCGCCGCCCTCCGCCAGCCCAACCTCTTGCAGCGCCTCACGTACTCGTGGATGAACCCGCTCGTGCGCAACTCGTACGTCAACCAGACCGTCGCGCACGGCGACTTGCCCGCGGCGCCCGCGCACTTGAGCACCGCCGCGTACGCCGCCCGCCTCGACCGGCACTGGCGCAGCGGCCGCTGCGCGCTGAAGCACCGCCTCGGCGCGGCCGCCGCGCGCGCGTTCTTGCCGCTCGCCACGGCGTCGTTCCTCTACGAGGCCGCCGACTCGTTGCTCGGCCTCCTCCAGCCGCAGCTCTTGCGGCTCCTCATTGTCTTCACCACGCATAAGGTGCGCCACGCGGAGTACCCGGTGCTCCACGGCATCTTGATCTGCTTGGCCATGTTCTTCGTGACCATCGTGCAGACCGCGTTGAACAACCAGAGCGTGCTCAAGGTGTTGGAGGTCGGCCTCGGCTGCCGCTCGTCGCTCACGCTGTTGATCTTCCAGAAGGTGCTCCGCTTGTCCGCCAACGCCCGCGCCGAGCGCTCGTCCGGCGACATCGTCAACCTCGTGTCCATCGACAGCCCGCGCGTGCAGACGTGCGCGCAGGAAATCAGCACCGTGATCATCGCCCCGACGGAAATCGCCTTGAGCGTGTGGTCGCTCTACGCGCTCTTGGGCCGGTCCGCGTTCGCGGGGCTCGTGGTGATGGTGTTGTTCGTGCCCATCAACATCGCCTTCATGCGCTACCAGAAGCGCTTGAGCAAGCGCCAGATGAAGCTCAAGGACGCCCGCAACCGCGTCACCAACGAGATCCTCGTGGCTATGAAATCCATCAAGCTCTACGCGTGGGAGGCGCCCATGTTGCAGCGGCTCTTCGAGGCCCGCAACCAGCGCGAGTTGAAGAACGCAAAGCGCATCCGCTGCGTCAACCAGGTGGGCAACTTGATCTGGGTCACCATGCCGTTCCTCGTGTCCTTCTCCACGTTTGCAAGCTTCGCCGTCTTCGAGAAAACCCCGTTGACGTCCGACATCGTGTTCCCCGCGCTCGCCTTGTTGAACATCCTCTCGCGGCCAATCACTTCGTTGCCCTCGGTCGTGACCTACATCATCGAGGCGTCCGTGGCGCTCGACAGAATCGCAGCGTTCCTCTTGTCGCCCGAGGTGGGCGCGGATCTCATCAAAGTCGGCCCCGCCAGCGACGCCTACGCTTTAAAATTCGACAACATGTCGTTTGTGTGGAGCACGCCCGAGCCCGACGTCCGCGAGGATATGGATTTCGCCCAGAAGTTCGCCTTGCAGGACGTCAGCTTGGCCGTGGAGCGCGGCGAGTTCGTGTGCTTGGTGGGCAAGGTGGGTTCCGGAAAGCTGGCGTTGTTGTCCTCGCTTTTGGGCCAGATTGAGGCATTCGAGTCTGGGCGCTCCGCCAACGAGATCCACCTCAACGGCTCGGTGGCCTACTGCTCGCAGAACCCGTGGATCATGAACGCGTCCGTGAAGGAGAACATCTTGTTTGGCCACGACTACGACGAGTTCTACTACGAGAAAACCGTGCAGGAGTGCCAGCTCCTCGCCGATCTCAAGATCCTCCCGGACGGCGACAGCACGCAGGTTGGCGAGAAGGGCATCTCGCTCTCGGGCGGCCAGAAAGCGCGCTTGTCTTTGGCTCGTGCCATCTACGCCCGCAGCGACATCTACCTCTTGGACGACGTGTTGAGCGCCGTCGACAGCCACGTCGGCAAAAACATCATCGCGGCGGTGTTGGGCCCGGGCGGGCTTCTCGCAAACAAGACGATCATTTTTGCCACCAACAACTTGCGCGTGCTCGAGTACTCGAGCCGCATCTGCCTCTTCGAGCGGGGAACCGTCGTCGAGGAGGCCGCTTTCGACCAGATCACGGCCACGGACTCGTTCCCGAAGCTCAACCAGCTTTTGAACGAAAGCGGCACGTTCAAGGAGAAATCGGCCTCACCGCAGCCCGTGGCGGACCCGAAGTGCGCTGACTACCAGAAGGCCACTTTGGCGCCGTTTGTGTGGGACGGGCTCAAGAAAAACACCGGCCGCACCGGACCCACGGCGGAGACGTCGGCCAAAGGGCAGGTCAAGTGGAACGTGTACCGCGAGTACATCGACGCGTGCTCCACCGCCGGCATCGTCATCTGGCTCATTCTCTACGCCGGCACCACGGCCGTGTCCATCGCCACCACGTACTGGTTGAAGAACTGGGCGGAGAAAAACTCCGAGATTGGCGACAATAGCCAGGCCATGTACTTCATCGGCGTGTTTGCGATGTTAGGGTTCGGCACCAGCGTGTTGTCGTTCCTCAAGGGCCTTCTTTTCTGGGTGCACTTGGGCATCAAGGGCGGGCGCAACATCCACGACAAGATGGCGCGGCGGCTCATGAGGGCGCCGATGACGTTTTTTGAGCGCACGCCCGTGGGGCGCATCATGAACCGCTTCAGCAACGACATCAACAAAGTGGACGACGCGCTCCCGCGGTCGTTGAACATCTGGATCGGTACGCTTTTGAAGACGGTGTCCACGATCGTGGTGGTGACGCTCGCGTTGCCGTCGTTTGTTGTTGTGGTGGTGGTGATGGCGTTCATCTACGGCTACTACCAGAAGTACTACATCTCCGTGCAGCGCGAGTTGAAGCGGTTGGTGTCCGTGTCGCGGTCGCCCATCTTCGCCCACATCCAGGAGAGCTTGACCGGCGTGGAGACGATCCGCGCGTACCGCCAGGAACAGCGCTTCACGGCCATCAACAATGCAAACGTGGACTTCAACATGCGCAGCTTGTACATGTTGCGGTCCATCAACCGCTGGCTCTCTGTGCGGCTCCAGTTCATTGGCTCGCTCGTGATCTGGACGTCGTCGTCGCTCATCATCTACAAGTCCACCACGTCCTCGCCCATCAGCGCCGGAATGGCCGGCTTTGTCATGAGCTACACGCTCCAGGTCTCCGACACCTTCAAGCGCACCGTGCGCATGTCCGCGGAGGTGGAGTCCAACATCGTGTCTGTGGAGCGGTGCCTCGAGTACTGCAACTTGCCCACCGAGGAGGACAACGAGCCGCGGGCGGTGCCGCCGCCGCAGTGGCCCGCCGTTGGGCGCCTCGCCTTGCAAAACTACTCCACGCGGTACGCCAAGAACCTCGACCTCGTGTTGAAAAACGTCACGTTGGCGATCGAGTCCGGCGAGAAAGTGGGCGTGGTGGGCCGCACCGGCGCCGGCAAAAGCTCGCTCGTGCTAGCGCTCTTCCGCATGATTCCGCCCGTGGACGGCCACATTCTCATTGACGGCATCGACACCTCTGCGGTGTCGTTGTTCAACCTCCGCCACCGGCTCAGCATCATTCCGCAGGACTCGCACTTGTTCGAGGGCAGCATCCGGCAGAACTTGGACCCGTTCGGCGAACACTCCGACGAGCGGCTCTGGGCCGTGCTTTCGCACGCCAGCCTCCGCGACACGGTGCTCGAGCTCGATGCGGGGCTCGAGAGCAAGGTGCACGAGGGCGGCGCGAACTTCTCCGCCGGCCAACGGCAGTTGATGTGTTTGGGCCGCGCGCTCTTGAACAACTCCAAGATCTTGGTCTTGGACGAGGCCACCGCCGCTGTGGACTTGCAGACGGACAAGATCATCCAGAGGACGATCCGCGCCGAGTTCCGGGACAAGACCATCGTCACGATTGCCCACCGCCTCGACACGGTGATGGACAGCGACCGGATCCTCAGTTTGGCCGACGGCGAGGTGGCGGAGTTCGACACGCCCGACGCTTTGCTCAAGAAGGACGGCATTTTCCACAACTTGTGTCGCCAGGGCAACTACATGTAAATAGCATCCAACGGCTACGAATCCACACTGACTGGATTCGCAGTTTGAAGAAACTGGACTCTCAAACGAAGAAAAGCATGGGCAGGGCTTAGCCAGTGCAATTTGTTTTGGTCAATAGTGCCACTCTACCGAGAGACTGCAGAAATGAATCTATCTGGTATCGAAAGTTGCAAACGTTGACCAGTGAATCGGCCGTCTGCCGAGAAAAGTGAATTCACGCTCTTCGAAACTTCGGTTCAATACAGCCGTGATTGAAAAATGCAGCTCTTTGTCTATAGCCCAAAACCACATAGGTTGGCAGAGGCGATGAATGCAAACGCAAAAAAAAAAAAAAAAACAAACGGTGCCAGCCCATTGTCTGACCCGCAAAACGGACCGGACTGAAAAACCAGAGAGTAAATTGCACATAATGTTCTAGCGGCTGTCCACGAAGCGACTACATACACAAGCAAATGGAAGCAGTGGTCCGAGTGTCCCAAAGGGGCAAAAACAACTCAGCAGAGCAGCGTCACAGAGCAGCCCGTACAAAAGGTTGCTGACATGGCGCAATTGAGTTGCAGCTCCCGTTTTTTTTGGCGCCTGTGTTCCCAGCAAATCCGATCCCCCAGCGTGAGATCTCACATTTGGGAATCCCACCCTCAACTCCTCACCGCGCACCGAAAAATCGTCCACCAAACCCCATTTCTCATTATGGCATCTGCACAGCACGCCTCCAAATTCACCCGCTTCATGAATTCCGAGACCGGCCCCAAGACGGTGCACTTCTGGGCGCCCGTTTTCAAGTGGAGCTTGGTGATTGCCGGGTTGAACGACATCCAAAGACCCGTGGAGAAAATCTCGGGCACCCAGCAACTCGCCTTGTTCTGCACCGGCGCCATCTGGACCCGCTGGGCCGGTTTCGCCATCAAGCCCAGAAACTACTTGTTGGCCAGCGTCAACTTCTTCCTCGGCGGTGTGGCTGGCTACCAGCTCACCAGAGTGATTCGCTACAGAAACGCCGAGGGGGACAGCCCCATGCAGGTGTTCAAATACCTCTTCAAGAGCGATTAGCGGTGTATATTTAGTCAAGGAGCATGTCGTCTTCCTGCTGTTGTAAGTTTCGGTTCTCCGTGGAGTCTTGCTGCTCCTGCGGGGCCTTGCTCTCGGAGTGTTCTTCCAATCTCTCTTCATTTGCATCCACAAGATCTTGCAAGTTGTCTTCGTTCTCTTGGTTGTACTCCGCGTTTGGATCCAGCCGGTCGTCCCCCACAATTTGGTCGGGATCAAGCTTCTCGCCGGTTTGGTCCAGGACGCTCTCACCATCTTGACCCAACGGGCTCTCACCACCTGCACTATTCTGGCCCACCTGGTTCCCGCCATCGAAGGAGCCTTGGCTGGGCTCCATTTGAGGACCGGAGCTTTCGTGCTTTTCATCCGGCTGGCCTGCGTTTCCAGTTTCGGAGTTGTCTTGTAGCTTCTCTTGGGTCGCGCCCTCTTGCCCTTCTTGGTCCTGGACCAAGTCATCATCTGAGTCCTCCAAGCCGTCCAAGCCCTCCAAATTGCCCACATCCTCCGAGGCGTCCAGTTCGACCAAAGCCTCTGGCATTTCCTCCTCCTCCTCTTCCTCCTCCTCCTCTTCCTCTTCCTCGAAATACCTGAGATCCTCATACTCCGCGCTCCGGATCCGCTGCACGTCGTCGTAAACACGGCGCAAGTCCTGCGTCACAAACTGGTTGAGCGTGTTATCCCGCGTGGCCCACTGGGTGTTTTTCGCCGCCAACTGCGCCTTCACCCGGCCCAACACCTCGTGCTGGATCTGAAGAAGCATTCGCTGCCGGTACTCCAAATTCACGAGCCGGTTGAACACGGGGAGCGACGGCGGCGGGAGCGGCGACTCGGCGTCTAGCGAGAAGAGCTCGTCCAAGCCCACCAGCAGCGGGAACAGGCCCTCGGCGTTCTTTGAAACCCTCGCCAAAAGACTGCCGCCGTCGTACTTCTCGAGCGTCTGGAGCGAAAACCGGAACTGCGGCATCGACGTGCTGCGCCGGGCGGCCGCGTACTCCGCGGCGCGCTTCTCCACGTCGGCGGCGAGGTACGACATCTGGCCCGTTTTGCGGTTGTACGGCTTGATCTGGCCGGCCACAAACCGCTCCCGCCGCTGCGCTTCCCGCTCCTTCAAGTCGCGGTGGAACTTCTTGACGGCAAAGGAGTCGAGAAGCGCCTGTTTCCGCGCGCGGGCCCACGCGCTGGCGTCGACGGGCGTGTGGTGGATTCTGGCCTCGGCGAGCCGGAGAAGTTCCGCCACGGAATCCGTGCTGTTGCGGGCCCTTTCGGCCAAAGCGAAGTCCTCCATTTCAGCGGTGTGTCTTTTTCTGCGGCTACTGAAGGGTGGCGGCTGGCTACCGAGAGGGGAACTGCGGTAGGCGGTGTTTTGGTAGTACGGTGATGTAGCGGACGCGCGCACTCTCAACATCCAACACCCAACCCACCACCACTCTTCTTCTGCAAAACGCCGCATTGCTTGCCGCCAACATGGACGTCGCGCAGCTACGAAGAGAGCTCTACGAGGCGTCGCTTCTTCTCAGCAGCGTCAAGTTGGTGCACCTGGCCAAATGGGCCGCCGAGGCGCTCAATGGAATTGCAGCCACAGAGGCCCCCGTTCTCTTGCCGCCAGCCGCCTTCGACGCCAAGGAGGACCGCCTGCGCGTGGTGCTCGCCTCCGCCTACTTTGACTGCAAGGAGTTCGACCGCGCCGCCTACACGCTCCGGGAGTGCACCAGCGGCAACGCGGTGTTTTTGAAACTCTACGCCACATACATCAGCATCGACAAGCGGGCCACGGAGGAGGCCGAGGGCTTTCTTGGCAGCGGCACCGAGGCCGCCGACGGCGCCAAGGACCGCCGCAGAGACACGCTCGAGCAGGGCCTGGGCAAGTTGATGTGCATCGTCAAGGAGGCCGAGGCACACCAGCAGCACAGCGAGCCCAACGCGTTGCTCCACTTTCTCGTGGGCATGGTGTACAACCGCAAGAAGCGCCCGCAGTTGGCGCAGGAGGCGTTGCTCCTCTCGCTCAAACTCTTCCCCTACAACTGGGGCTGCTGGCAGGAGCTCATCACCACGTTCGCCACGTTCGACGCCGCGTCCGCCTTCATCGATGCGGCCCGCAAGGACGCGCCCGCCTTTGCCGCCCACGTGATGTTCCGCGTGTTCGAGGTGGTGATCCTTCAGGAGTTCCACCAGCACCTGCCGGTGTTCTTCGAGAAGATTCGCTACTTGGCCGACATCTTCCCCCAGTGGGCGTTCTTGAAAGTGCAGCAGTTCTTGGCCGCGTACCACGGGCTCGACTACTTCCAGGCGGAGACCTTGTTCGACGACATTCTCGCCCACGACCCCATGCGTCTTGACGACTTGGACACATACTCCAACATGTTGTACGTGATGGAAAAGAAGTCTAAACTCTCGTTCCTTGCACAGTACACCTCGCAGATCGATAAGTTCCGGTCGGAAACGTGCTGCGTGATTGCCAACCACCACTCCATGAAGGGCGAGCACGACAAATCCATCATGTACTACAAGCGTGCGCTCACGCTCAACAAAAATTGCCTCAGCGCGTGGACCTTGATGGGCCACGAGTTTGTCGAGCTCAAAAACTCACACGCTGCGATTGAGTCCTACCGCCGGGCGGTTGATATCAACGCAAAGGATTTCCGTGCTTGGTACGGCTTGGGTCAGGCGTACGAGGTTCTCGACATGCATTTGTACGCTTTGTATTATTATCAGCGTGCTACAAACCTCCAGCCCAACGACAAGCGTATGTGGCAGGCAATTGGCAACTGTTACGAAAAGATCGACAAGCTTGAAGATGCGCTCCAGTCTTTCGAAAAGGCGCTAGCGATTGAGCGTTTGGGCAAAACCGCCGACGTCGAGACCGATGCCGTCAGCGTGGAGCCGCACATCTGCTACAAGTTGGCGGAAATCCTGGAGAAATTGGGCAAACACAAGGAAACGCACAAGTTCATGAGAATCTGCTTCGAGCAGGAATATGAATGGGGCGTGACGGACGAAACGTCTAAAGCACGGCTCTGGCTCGCGCGGCAGGCATTGGAAAACCACAACTTCGAGGAAGCGTACGAGTTGGCTAAAGAGTTTAATTTGAGCAATGCCCATGATGTGGAGGAGGCTCGTGCTATAGCCAAGGAGGCAAGAAACAGAATGACGCGGTGAAGAGAAGAGGGATGAACACTGCAAAGTATACCGAGAGTGCAATTCTGAACGCGGTGCTCACAGCAAATCAGAATGAAAATTGACAAAAGGCGGACAATCTCAAACCGCTTTAGTGAAAGATTTTGTCACGACCAAATGAAAGGATGTCATGATGTGGAGCAGGGAACAGAACAACCGAACGTCCAGATCACATAATAACACAATTGCATATTTGCATCATTGAACCAGATGAATGTAGAAAGGACCTTTACCTTCCCGATGGCCGGAAAAGATGATTCGGAGGTCAATTCAAGAATAAAAGGAGAAGAAATACCAAATAGCCAGAGTATTATTGCAGATGTCTCCAGGATCACGTGAAGTAAAGCATGAATTAATTAGAATACACGGGCGTTGCCCGACTGTCGCAATAAATTAGTAGGTCTTGGACTCTTCCTCCAAGCGGCTCAAGTCGCCGGGGCCTTTGAGCGAAGAGCACACTTGGTCGATACATTGAGACAACCCGCCGACGGCAGTTTTGATTTCTGCGGCGGAGATGCCGTCACTGATGTGCATCAACAAATGCGGGCTCTCGACGGGCAACGTCTCTTGCTCGTAAACCAACCTCGTTCTGTTGACCAAAATACGGTGCTGGCGGAGAAGAGTGTCAATGATCTTCTGTAGAATGAAGCATTCGAGATTGTAGTTTTCGTTGAAGCTGTTGAACCGTTTAGCCGGCTTACCCGTGGTGAGGAACGTGGGGTCACCGTACTCGTAGGGCAAGCCCAAACGCTCTCTGAAAGCTTTTTTGAATGTCAAGTGGATGATGGGACCCATGCCGTCGGCGGGCACATCGAAGTAGTGCGAGTTGGCGAGCGCCTTTTGGAGCGCTTCGCGGGCAAACGCCACCTTGCCTTGTAACGACAAAAGGACGGGGGAGCCGCCTTCCTCGTCGGTATTTTCGGAGATAATTTTGATCGCCTCGGACACAGCCTTGGCCGAGTACGGTGGCAACGCTGCACTGAACACGTATGCAATGGAGTTGATCCGCTGGTGGTGCACCATGGGCCGCACGCCCGTGCAGAAGCCGCCCGAAGAGGCAAAAGAGTGCGCCAAGGAGCCTATCGTGATGGCGATTTCCGAGCGGGGGATGTCAAAGTGCTCGGGCACACCGCGGCCGCAGCGGCCCACGGTGCCGATCGACAATGTCTCGTCCACGAACAAGCGGTACTTGTACTTGTTCTTCAAGGCCACAATCTCGGGCAATTTGCAGAGGTCACCGGTGTAGCCAAAGAGGCCCTCGGTGATGATGAAGCGGCGGCGCAAGGGCTTCTGCTTGCCGACAATGGGGCCCAACTCGGCCAAGATCTGCTCCAAGTGGTCCATGTCGTTGTGGTCGTACCACTCAACGTCGCATCTGCTGACAATCAAGGCCTTCTGGATGGAGAGGTTGACGCCGGCGTCCACCACGGCCAAGTCGCCGCGCTTGAGGAACGCGGGGATCACGGAGCCGGCGGTGACAAAGTCCTGGCCGTAGAGAATCGCCTGCTCGGTCTGCAAGAAGCGCAGCAAGTCCTCCTCGAGACGCACGTGCACGTCCGAGGTGCCGTAGAAGTTGGGCGGCCCGCACGCGCCGACACCGGCCGCGGCAATGGCCTCGTGGGCCGCCTGGCGCACGCGCGCGCTGCGATTCAAGTCGAGGAAGTCGTTGCTCAGCATGTTCACCACAACGTCCAAGTCGTCGTGGTCCACGAGGCGGATGTGCGAGCCGTTCTCGCCGCGCACGTGGTACTCCTTGAGCCGCCAGCGCTCCAACGGCGACACGTCGTCGGTGAGCGCCGCAGGCTCCCACTCGGCGATAAGGTCGTCCACCTCGCGCGGCGAGAAACGGGTGATTTCCGCCTTGTTTTCCTTGCGCTTGGCCAGGAGGAAGTAGTGCACGGCGAACACGAACAAGCAGAACTCGAACACCGAGCGGAGAGGGTCGTTTCGGTACGACGACTTGATGTAGCGGGATATTATGGCGCCACCGGGGATGTCCTCCAAAAGCGCCAACACGTGGGTGATTTTGGCCCCCACGGTGGCCTCGAGCAACTGCCGTGTCGGCGGGAACAGCGTGTGGAGCGTTTCGGGCAAAATGGACATCGGGGTGGGTTTTGGGGAAAAAGAAGTGGTGGTTGTGGGTGCCAGCGCCGCGCGTTTACTGGGTTACGGCCTGGTGTGCGGGTCTATTACTCGTCATGTGCGAAACAGAAGGAACAACCGAATGCACATTCCGCTTAATTCGAGATCCACTGCCATTCCCCATTCGTCAGATCTCCATTCCCCATGCCAACAATACATTTCGGACAAGCAAATGCCAAGTTTGCCTCGGTGATATTATTTCGACTCAATTGGTCTCTTTAGTAGAATTAGAGTGACAGTACTTGGTTGGTCTCATTTCATCTATATCATCGGTCACATCATCTTTGCTCCTCTTCTCCTGGCCTTCGCCGTGGCCGCCCTCATACCACTCTCTACGGACTTTAAGGTATAAATAGACGGCTGACGCCCTCGACGTCCCGCCGGCAGCAGACGCACCCGTCAATGCCTTTTGCGGCAACACTCACGCGGCACGCTTCGCAAATTGCAAAACATTTGCACGGCCACGTGATGATTTCCCGGGGCTCCACCTGGCAGATCACGCAGGTGAAGCGGGCGTCGTCGGCCGTGGCCGCGCCGCTGCGGCTCACTAGCAATTCCGCCAACTGCTCGGCCTGGTCCCTTTGCCCGTTGGACCTGTACCTGGACCGGGTCATGACTCCCGACCCCGGGTTGTAGTCCAAGTGGCGCCGCAAGACGTCCTTCTCCTCGAGAAGCTCCACGAACGTGTCCGCCGAGAGAAGCTCGCTCAACGCGGCAGGTTCCTGGAGATTCTGCTCCTCGGCGTCGGACTCGAGCTCCGACTCCAACTCGAAGTCGGGCGAGTCGTCGACGTCGTCAAGCTCGTGCCCCGCCAAAATGGTGCCGTAGGCTCTTTCCAACTCCTCGTCGCTGATGTCCTTCAAACTGTACTTTGCAGACGTCTCCTCGGGCTCTTTTATGAGGTGGCGCACGAACGCGGGCGCCGAGGCCCTCAAGGCCTCGAGCTTCTGCTCGGGCGTCTGCGGCCGCTTGGCGGCGCCGAGCTTCTGTGTGGCGCACCGAAAGAACCTGCTGACGTACGACAACGCGAGATCGCCCAACCGGGCAAGAATCTCTTTCGTGAACATGTACCTGCGTTTGATCTGTGGGCTGCTCGCGGCGGGGCGGTCGCGCGTCGCCGCCACCATGCGGGGCGTCGGCGAAGGCACCACGTTGCCGTACCCGGATACGTGGTTCTCCCGGAGGTACCGGAGGAGGCGCTTGCCCTGCATCTCTGCGTCGTTGTCCAACGCCGAAAAGTCAAACGCCCGCTGCAAGCGCGCCAACACGTCGCGCTCGAACCACGTCAGGACGGGCGCCTGCACCGCGCAGTACTCGGTGATGTAGCTGGACTTGCCCGCCAGAGTGACGGCGATCATGCCGAGGTTGAGCGCCGCGGTGTAGAAGTCCATGTCCCAGCCCAAGTTGAGCGTCTCGGAGAAGAACGCGCGGTCCGGGTGGCTCTCCGGGAAGAAGCTCATGAAGTTGAGCTCGTCCATGTCGGCGCCCTTGGTGACGACGGCCAAGGCGAAAATGGCAAAGCACACCACCACGCTGCACACCGTGAGCAACAAGCTGGTATAGGTCACGAGCACGGGCAACGGGAAGCGGAACACGCCGCCGGCGAGCGCGCAGCTGGCAAAGTACCAGAGGAACAGGCCGTTGACCACGGCCAGCGGCACGAGGCGGTACCTGTTGCTGCCGAGCACGGCGCCCACGTGGCCGCACACGTGCTCGGCCAACAGCACGAGGCACACGGCGAGGAGCGGCTCCGTGGGGCGCATGGCGAGCGCGGCGCCGCGCGGGAAGAAGAAGCCCAGGCTCATCTCGTGGAACGACACCGAGAGCTCCAAGAGCGTGATGCCGCCGTCGAGCTGCGGGCGGCGCCCGCCAAGCGCCGCGGCAAACGTCTCCACGAACAGCGACACGCACACGGCCACGAACACGGGCCAGAGCATGTCGCACGTCGGGCCGAAGCGCACCTCGTTGGCCGGCATGGCCATGTAGCGGTCGCCGGCGTACGCCGCCGGGTCGTAGTGGAGGTGCGCCGCCGCGAGCCGCGCCACCGCGCACGGCGCCGCGCTGTTCTGGCCCACCACGCTGAGCGCCACGAGCACGCGGTGCGCCTGGCGGAGCAACACGTAGGTGGCGACGGCGCGGAGCGCCGCGAGCACGGCGCCCTGGGACACGGGCATCTTGCGGAGGAGCCGGAACGCGCCGCCGCGCGGGCCGCGGCCGTGCGTGCGTGCCGCCAGCGCAATCACCGTGGTGCGGTTGAGCACTAGCGCCACCACAAACGTGGCGAGGCCGTAGGTGGAGATCACGTACACGGGCACGATGCCCATGCGGGTCCAGTGGAGCCCGCCGGCCTCGGCCTCCACGCTCTGGGTGCGCACTGCGTCCGCGAGAAGCGAGATTAGCAGTGGCGGCTGGTCGGGGTTGGGCATGGTGGGGTGGTGTGGGTTGGAGTTGGCTGCGGGTCACATGATGCGGCGGGGTGCGCTGTGGATGCGATAAGAACAGAGTGCCGGTGTGAGGCCCGGGTTTGGTGGGATGGGTCGGTTGGAAATGTGGACTTTGGTAATTCCAGTGTTCTTGGATTTTTGGTTTTTGGTGGTTTTGGTTTTGGTGGTCCTGGGGTTTCTGGTGGTCCTGGTGTTATCTATGGTGGTGCCTACTGACTGCGGCTGCGCACTGTGCTTCAGTGCTTGGAGAAAGGTAGACCACGCCGTGAGTGAGCTGTGCTTCTCGGCTTTTTGGTGAGTTTTTCGGGAGAACGATTGATCATTCACGTTTTCGCTTTACGGCGTTCGAGTGCTGGTGCCATTGCCCCGGGTGATTGTCTGCAATTCAGTGGACTGAATGGCCTCGAAGATACTTTGGCACCGTTCGGTCATTATTCGATTAAAGTCTGGCAACGCCCTCCAAAGTATAAGACAAAAGGTAAGAGGATATGTGTAAAGATATAGTAGTGAGTATAGACTCAGCATAGACCGAGTTTATAAGACACCATGGACCGGGTAGTGAAGTTACCATGAACTGGGTATGTTGCGTTTTGGCGGAAATTGTGGGTATACTGAGAATGTTGAAAATGGCGAATACTGCAAATACTGAAATTGCTGTAAGTACATTGAGCTGATTACAGAAAGGAAACATGGTAGTGAGACAGCGTCTTTTACCGGTATGGCCAATTTACTGAGCCCAGATTATGAGACTAATGTTGCAGTGCATGAGCGTCGCCCAAGCTGTGTTGCATCAACGGTCACCAGATACAGTGCTCGGCCACTCATCTGACTATAACTTCTACCGCTGGCTTCAAAAGGTCGCAACATTGTGAACTGCATTGTATTTGCCTGAAAGTATGCATCACTTATCTATTCTACTAGCATAGGCGTACGTTTATACTGGCCAAAGCGGAGAAGAGACACCTCACTGGGCTGGAATGAAGCGAATTCCCCACACTGCAGAATTCAACTTTCTTCGGTCAGAAACTTACGGGGCCGGCAAAACTTCAAAAAGGTCTGGTGATGAGCCGGCCACCACAGTGGCGAAATCCATTGGCCAGTTTGCGCCAAATAGATGCAAACTTGAAGTAAACCATTGGAATTCTACCATCGACAATCTGCCCTCAACATCTCTTCCCCGTAAACCTGTCACCGCGGACTTTGCTGTTTTCAATGGTTTACTTGCAGTCGCCGATTCTCGTGACTTCCAGAATCAGCCTGAACCTTTGTCATTCTGATCCCTCCCACATCAAAGTGTACTGTGGCCAGAACAGCCCCGCTAGAAGAAGGGTTTGCCCTAAAAAAATTGGGCAGCCTCACAGAAGTTCAGTGCTAAAACCGAACGAAAAAAGAACAAAAACATCTGTATTCCCTGCTGATCTCTTCTGAGTATAACGCGTTCATCTGAGGCCAGTTTCCGGAGCTTTCACTGATGGTGGCCAAAGGCCGACTGAAATCCACAAGACTGATGATTGAACAAATGTAGCTTAAGTCAGGCTCCTAGAGAGCGCCCGTAACCGTTCTAGCCCATTCGAAACTCAATTGAAGCTGAATCGCAGAAGCTGCAAAATGTTCGAGGTCAGCAACACTAACTGCAAAACGTCCGACAAAGAAACACCGAGTGCAAAATGCCCGACAAGGCAACACCGACTACAAAACTAAAATATTACATAGCCAGAGTAGCTCCTGTTTGGAGATTCAGCTATGGCGAGCAGCGAGTGTCCCTGCTTCGAACCCCCAAAGCTACAAAGCACCACAACGCATTTACCAATCACAAAGTCCATCTTACAGACTTTTCGAAAAGGCCGTCGGTTTGAAAATGCCAAAAGTGAAATCGTGCGGGTTTGCCAAATAGGTCCACTCACATGCTCAGCCAGCATCCAGTCGCCCAGGTCATCAACAACACACCCGTTCAAACCCACCGAACTAAATCAAACCAACTTAAATCAAATCCAACGTAACTGAGCAAAATCCACTAACAGCAACCAACAACAATTCCCACCAACGCCCGGAATCCACCATTGCAAAACACACCCAGACTGTCGATGCCTCTCATATTCCTGCACACCGCGACCTCATCTACCAACAACTACTACTTCTACTATGGCCCCCAAACCGCCGCCGCCACCACCCAACGGCGGGAGAAAAAAAGCAATTCCGGGCGCGCCGGCACCGCCGCCCACGCGAAGGCCCGTGCCGCCGCCGCCCAGAGCGGTGCCACCGCCGCCTCCGCCGCCGCCCAAAGCCACAACTTTGCCGCCACCACCAGCGGCCAGGGCGCCGCCCGCACCGCCCAGCTTGGGCCACCGCGTCCGCGCAGAGCCGCCGCGCAAGATGCAGAAAACAGACGCCGTACCCGCGGACCAGCTCGAGCTCCGCAAGCGCAACTGGCTCCAGGTGCAAAAAGCCCGCTTCCGCGACGCCAAGCGGCACAAGCCCGCCGCCGTGTCGCGGCCCGCCAAGAGCGACATGCCGCCCGAGCACCTCCGCAAAATCATGTTGGACCACGGCGACCTCTCCAGCCGCAAGGTGGCGTCCGACAAACGGGCGCACCTAGGCTCGCTCAAATACATGCCCCACGCGTTGCTCAAGCTCCTCGAGAACATGCCGCAGCCGTGGGAGCCGGCGCGTGACGTGCGCGTGCTCTACCACGTCACGGGCGCCATCACGTTCGTCAACGAGATCCCGCGCGTCATCGAGCCCGTGTACACGGCGCAGTGGGCCACGGCGTGGGTGCTGATGCGGCGCGAAAAGAAGGACCGCCGGCTCTTCAAGCGCATGCGGTTCCCGCCGTTCGACGACGACGACCCGCCGATGGACTGGATGAACCTCGAGGACTTGCCGCTTCCGCCAGCGGTGCAGGCCGAGGCCCACAACTCCTCCGTGTTCGAGTGGTTGTACGACGAAAAGCCGCTCGTGGAGTCTGCCGCCAACGGCGATTCTTACCGCCGCTGGGACTTGGACATCGCCACCATGGCCTCCTTGTACCGCTTGGCGCAGCCACTATTGCCGCATGTCTCCGACGCCAACTACTACTTTCTTTTCAACAAGGAGGCGTTCTTCACCGCCAAGAGCTTGAACGTGGTGGTCCCCGGCGGACCCAAGTACGAGCTGTTGTACAAGGACAAGATCAACAACAAGGACTTGGAGGACTACACGGAGTTCAACTCCATTGACAGGGCCATTTTCCGGAGCCCGCTCCGCACAGAGTACAAGGTGGCGTACCCGTACTTGTTCAACTCTTTTGTGAAGGATGTGAAGACCACGTGGTTCCACGAACCGCTCAACAACTACGTGGACGAAGGCGACAAACCGGCGTTTGCGTTTCGTGAAGCCTACAACCCGATTCTCCCCCACAACTTCACCACACGGGAGCCAGCAGAAAGCTGCGACTTCGAGGTGCCAGCCGGCTTCCAGCCGTTTTTGGCCGAAGACCGCGAGGCGAATGAAGTCCCTCTTGCGCCCGAAAACGCCGATTCGGCGCTCAAATTGTGGTGGGCGCCGTACCCGTTCAACCGGCGGTCGGGCAGCACCGTGAGGGCCCAGGATGTGGCGCTAGTTAAGGCGTGGTACAAAGAAAGACCCCCAGCCGGAGCGCCCACCAAAGTGCGGATCTCGTACCAGAAGCTTTTGAAGAGCTACGTGATGAACGAGCTCAAAAACCCGCCTGGGTCCAAGGTCAACTCCAAGGCCGCCAACCAGAAAAAAGTGCATCTCCTCAAAAGCTTGAAGGCCACCAAATACTTCCAGCAAACCACCATCGACTGGGTGGAGGCCGGGCTCCAGCTCTGCAGACAGGGCCACAACATGCTCAATTTGTTGCTCCACAAGCGGGGGCTCACGTATTTGCATCTCGACTACAACTTCAACCTCAAGCCGACGAAAACATTGACCACCAAGGAACGGAAAAAGTCGCGGTTCGGCAATGCATTCCACCTCATCCGCGAGCTTTTGCGGGTCATCAAGATCATCGTGGACTCGCACGTGCAGTACCGGCTCGGGAACGTGGATGCGTACCAGTTGGCGGACGGAATCCACTATATCCTTAACCACTTGGGGCAGTTGACCGGTATCTACCGGTACAAGTACAAGGTGATGCACCAGATCCGGGCGTGCAAGGACCTCAAGCACGTGGTTTACTCCAACTTCAACGACAAGATCGGGAAGGGCCCCGGATGCGGTTTCTGGCAGCCGGCGTGGCGCGTGTGGCTCTCGTTCATCCGAGGCACCATCCCGCTCCTTGAGCGGTGGCTCGGAAACCTTTTGGCGCGGCAGTTTGAAGGAAGACGCGCCAACGACGTGGCAAAGACCGTCACCAAGCAGCGTATCGACTCGTACTACGACTTGGAGTTGCGGGCGCAGGTGATGCACGACATCATGGACATGATCCCGGACAACTTGAAGCAGAACAAGTCGGCAGTGATCCTCCAGCACTTGAGCGAGGCGTGGCGGTGCTGGAAGGCCAACATCCCGTGGAAAGTGCCCGGGTTGCCCAAGCCGATCGAGAAGATCATCGAGCACTACATCAAGGGCAAGGCGGACGGTTGGGTGTCGATTGCACACTACAACCGCGAGCGCATCCGGCGCGGCGCCACGGTGGAGAAAACCGTGGTCAAGAAGAACCTCGGGCGGCTCACGCGGTTGTGGATCAAGGACGAGCAGCAGCGGCAGGAGCGTTTCGCGCGCGAGGGCCCGTTCGTGTCGCCCGACCAGGCCGTGGTGGTGTTCCAGACAATGGTCAACTGGTTGGAGAGCCGGCGGTTCAGCCCAATCCCGTTCCCGCCGATCTCGTACAAGCACGACACCAAGCTCTTGGTGCTCGCGTTGGAGAACTTGAAGGAGAGCTACAATGCCAACTCGCGGTTGAACTCTGCGCAGCGCGAGGAGCTCGCGTTGATCGAACAGGCGTACGACAACCCGAACGAGTGCTTGGCGCGCATCAAGAAGTTCTTGTTGACGCAGCGCATCTTCAAGGAGGCTGGGCTCGAGTTGATGGACCACTACAGCCACTTGGTGCCCACGTACGCCGTGGACCCGCTCGAGAAGATCACAGACGCGTACTTGGACCAGTACCTCTGGTACGAGGCCGACAAGCGGCAGCTCTTCCCCAACTGGGTCAAGCCCGCAGACGGCGAGATCCCACCGTTGTTGGTGTACAAGTGGTGCCAGGGCATCAACAACCTCGACGGCGTGTGGAGCACGGGCCAGGGCGAGGCCAACGTGATGTTCCAGACGTCGTTGCACCGATTCGCGGAGAACATCGACTTCACCATGCTCAACCGGCTCATGCGGCTCGTGGTGGACCCCAACATCGCGGACTACATCGCGGCCAAGAACAACGTCGGCTTGACGTACAAGGATATGAACCACGTCAACCAGTTGGGTTTGGTGCGCGGGCTCCAGTTCTCGTCGTTTGTGTACCAGTACTACGGGTTGGTGGTGGACTTGTTGCTCTTGGGGTTGGAGCGCGCCGCGGAGCTCGCCGGCCCCGTGCAGCAGCCCAACACGTTCTTGCAGTTTGCCGACCGCAAGACCGAGACCGCGAGCCCCGTGCGGCTCTACATGCGCTACTTGGACAAGATCTACATGTTCTTCCGCTTTGAGCGGGACGACGCCGCAGACTTGGTGGCGGACTACCTCGCGCACAACCCCGACCCGCACCACGGCAACGCCGTGGGCTACAACAACCACTCGTGCTGGCCGCGCGACGCGCGCATGCGGTTGATGCGCGGCGACGTCAACTTGGGCCGCGCGGTGCACTGGGAGATGGCCGCGCGCGTGCCCAGCTCGCTCACGGAGATGCGCTGGGAAGACACGTACGCGTCGGTGTACTCGCCGGAGAACGCCAACCTCCTCTTTTCCATGTGCGGCTTCGAGGTGCGCATCTTGCCCAAGTGCCGCGCGGGCGACGAGCTGCTGTCCGCAGACGGCGTGTGGGACCTCGTGGACCAGCAGACTAAGGAGCGCACGGCGCGGGCGCACCTCCAGATGACGCGCGAGGACGTGGAGCGGTTCGAGAACCGCGTGCGGCAGATCCTCATGTCGTCCGGGTCCGCCACCTTCACCAAGGTGGCGGCCAAGTGGAACACCGCGCTCATCTCGCTCTTTGCGTACTACCGCGAGGCGATTGTGGGCACGCCCGCCATCCTCGACGTGCTCGTGCGCTGCGAAACCAAGGTGCAGAACAAGGTCAAGATGGGGCTCAACTCGAAGATGCCGCTGCGCTTCCCGCCCGCGGTGTTCTACACGCCCAAGGAGCTCGGCGGGTTGGGCATGTTGAGTGCGCTGCACATCCTCATCCCGGCCGCGGACTTGAAGTGGTCGCGGCAGACGGACACCGGCACGACGTTCTTCCGCGCGGGCATGACCCACCAGGAGCTGCGCATGATCCCCACCATCTTCCGCTACGTGGCCACGTGGGAAAACGAGTTCTTGGACTCGCAGCGCGTGTGGGCCGAGTACGCCATCAAGCGGCAGGAGGCCGCGCAGCAGAACCGGCGGCTCACATTCGAGGACATGGAGGCCAGCTGGGACCGCGGGTTGCCGCGCATCAGCACGCTCTTCCAGAAGGACCGGCAGACGTTGGCGTACGACAAGGGCCACCGCGTGCGGCGCGAGTTCAAGCAGTTCAGCGTGCCGCGGCACAACCCGTTCTGGTGGACCAACGCGCACCACGACGGCAAGCTCTGGAACTTGGCCGCGTACCGCACGGACGTGATCCAGGCGCTCGGCGGCATCGACACCATCCTCGAGCACACGTTGTTCCGCGGCACTGGCTTTGACTCCTGGGAAGGCTTGTTCTGGGAGAAGGCGTCGGGCTTCGAGGACTCGCTCAAGTTCAAGAAGTTGACCAACGCGCAGCGGTCCGGATTGAGCCAGATCCCCAACCGCCGCTTCACGTTGTGGTGGTCGCCCACCATCAACCGCGCCAACGTCTACGTGGGTTTCTTGGTGCAGCTCGACTTGACCGGCATCTTCTTGCACGGCAAGATCCCCACGTTGAAGATCTCGCTCATCCAGATCTTCCGCGCGCACTTGTGGCAGAAGATCCACGAGAGCGTGGTGCAGGACCTCTGCCAGGTGCTCGACAAGGAGTTGGACGTGTTGCGCATCGACGCCGTCGAGAAGCAGGCCATCCACCCGCGCAAGTCCTACAAGATGAACTCGTCGTGCGCAGACATTGTCGCCACCAGCACCTACAAGTGGAACGTGCTGCGCCCGTCGCTCCTCCACGACACCCACGACACGTTCGACAGCACCACGTCGGCCACGTTCTGGCTCGACGTGCAGTTGCGCTACGGCGACTACGACTCGCACGACATCTCGCGCTACACGCGCGCCAAGTTCTTGGACTACACGTCCGACGCCACCAGCGCGTACCCGTCGCCCACGGGCGCCATGGTCGGCCTCGACCTCGCCTACAACGTGCACGACGTGTACGGCAACTGGATCCCCGGCTTGAAGCCGTTGATGCAGAACGCCATGCGCGAGATCACCAAGGCCAACCCGGCGTTGTACGTGTTGCGCGAGCGCATGCGCAAGGGCTTGCAGTTGTACCAGGCGCAGCCGCAGGTGGCCATGTTGAGCTCCGCCAACTACGCGGAGTTGTTCAACAACGACACCCAGCTCTTTGTCGACGACACTAACGTGTACCGCGTCACGGTGCACCGCACCAGCGAGGGCAACTTGACCACCAAGCCCGTCAACGGCGCGGTGTTCATGCTCAACCCAAAGACGGGCCAGCTCTTCTTGAAGATCATCCACACGCTGGTGTGGGCGGGCCAGAAGCGCTTGGGCCAGTTGGCCAAGTGGAAGACCGCCGAGGAGGTGGCCGCGTTGGTGCGCTCGCTCCCGCGCGAGGAGCAGCCCAAGCAGCTCATCGCCACGCGCAAGGGCGTGCTCGACCCGTTGGAGGTGCACATGCTCGACTTCCCCAACGTCACCATCCGCCTGTCCGAGCTCCACCTCCCGTTCGCCGCGGCGTTGAAGGTCGACAAGTTGGCCGACGTGGTGGTGCGCGCCACAGAGCCGCAGATGGTGCTCTTCAACTTGTACGACGACTGGCTCGACCACATCTCGTCGTACACGGCCTTCTCGCGCGTCATCTTGTTGCTCCGCGCGTTGGCCACCAACCACGAGCGCACAAACGTCATCTTGCGCCCGCACGCCGCCGTCACCACCCAGAGCAACCACTTGTGGCCGTCCTTCTCGGACCTGCAGTGGATCGACGTGGAGACCCAGTTGCGCGACTTGATCTTGGCCGACTACGCCAAGAAGAACAACGTCAACATCCAGGCCTTGACCCAGTCCGAGATCCGCGACTTGGTGTTGGGCCAGGAGATCCGCGCGCCGTCGGCCAAGCGCCAGGAAATCGCCGCCGTCGACAGCAAGCCCGACGCCGCGCAGCTCACCGCGTTGAAGACCACGACCCAGAACGTCCACGGCGAGGAAATCACCACCATCACCACCACAAACTACCAGCTGGACTTCAGCTCCCGCAACGAGTGGCGCAACCGTGCCGTGGCCGCAAACAACCTCCACCTCCGCACGAAGAACATCTACGTGTCCTCGGACGACTTTGTCGACGACGACAGCAACACGTACGTGATGCCCAAGAACCTCTTGAAGAAGTTGGTGCAGATCTCCGACACCCGCACGCAGGTCGGCGGCTTTCTCTACGGCGCGTCGCCCGCGGACAACCGCCAGATCAAGGAGATCCGCGCCGTGGCGCTCGTGCCGCAGCTCGGAACGCCGCACTCGGTGCTGTTCCCGAAGCATCTCTACGACAAGTCCAAGGACCCGTTCTTGCTGGGGCTCGAGCTCCTCGGCTGGATCCACACCCAAAGCGACGACGCGGGCATGTTGCGCCCGGTCGATGTCACCACCGTGGCCGAGTTCGCCAAGAACAATGCCCAGTGGAACCGCGAAATGGCCTCGCTCACGGTCTCGTTCACGCCCGGTTCCGTCACCTTGACCGCCTACACGGTGTCCGAGCCCGGCTACGCGTGGGGCGCCACCAACAAGGACATGCTCTCGAGCGCGCCGGCCGGTTTTGAGGCGGCTTTCAGCGAAAAACGCCAGTTGATTCTCACCGACCGCATCGCGGGCGGCTTCTTGGTGCCGGACGACGGCATCTGGAACCACGCCTTCATTGGGCCCGTGTGGGACCCCAACGGCGCCTTCGACTTGAAGCTCGACTTGCCGCTTCCGTTCTACCACGAGTTGCACCGCCCGCTCCACTTCACCAACTTCACCGAGATTGAGGGCAACGAAGCCGAGGCCAATCAGGAGGACAACTTTGCCTAGCACCGGGCCACGGACTAAAGCCAGCACTAGACAAGTATCCTATAGCCAAATAGTATAGAGGATCATAAAACGATACGTTTCATGAAAAGGCAATAGATCTATATAAAAAATCGACAGGTGTAGGACTACCCGGTGTGTATGCCCGGGCCTTCAGTCAATTTTCGTTTCGATAAGTAGTATAGTAGTTTGAAGAAATGAAATATGCAGCTCGCCTCCTGAGTCCACATGCAAGGCACTAGTGTGACCAATCGGCTACTTTCATCCAGCAACGCTGGTTATGCTAGCGGGTATTAACGTGCGTCCATCATCGGGGAAACAGCATGCTTGCAAGCACTACTGCCCATGAAACCACGTGACTCGTTGTGGGGTGTTCCTCTCTTTTCAGTGGCGGTCCTCTATCTTGGGCGGTCCTCTGTTTTGGGCGGTCTTTGTCAGACGGCACTCACCAGTGGCGCACCGAAATGATGTGGTCCTCGATCGCCAGGAGAAGCTTCCGCAAGTCGGTCCGCGACACGTTCTCTCGGAGCAAAAGGAGCTCCAACGAGTTCTTGCCGTTCATGTACTTGAGCAACTTAAAGAACACCGCCGTCAACTCCGGCGAGAGCGTGCACTCGTCGTAGATGATTTTGTTGATCCAACGTCTCTCGAGGCTCAGCGCGCGGCCCGGGTCCACCAAAATGGTGTCGCCGTCATCCTCGAGGGCAATGTTGGGGAACGCCGACGGCGCCTCGTGCTGTTTGTGGAGCGGGTCGGCTTCCGCATCCACGGCCTCGGGTTTCTTCGACGAGTTGTCCACCGAAACAACGGTGGTGGCCTCGCGCGCGCGTTTCTGCTTGGGCGCACGGCCCAACTCCGTCTCGAGCTCCTCCTCCACCTTCATCTTGACCTTCTTTGACACCTTGAGCCAGATGTACGTGTGGAGCTGCGTCACGTACCCGTAGCGCACCAACCACGCCAACGCCAAGAGGTAGAGGTCTTTGTGGTCTTTCGACGGGATGATGGACGCGAACTGGCGCGGCTTCTTCAGTCGCGACGAGAGAAGGTGGAGAAACAGTGGCAACGACGGCGTCGAGGGGAACTGCTGGTTGAAGCGTGCAATGTCGCGGTGGAAGTTGGTGGCGATGGGCGCCATCGGCGACACGATGTAGATGGCACGCGTGTTGAGCGGCGGGATCACCCGCGCCCGCCGCCAGTACACCAAGTGCACGGCGAAGGTCTTTATTTCGGCAATGTCCAACACGGCCTTGCCCGCGGACTGGGTCTTGAGGCGCGCGGCGATCTTGGCGAGCGACTCCGTGGGCTTCACCATGCGCACGAACTTGGCGATGGCCGAGCCGCGGTCGGCGCGGATGTCGCGGATGATGGCCTCCGGGTCGTCCCAGAGAAGCAACGCGTGGTGGATGATGTCGTCCGCGCTGGAGCGCAGGTCCTCGTCGTCCAGGCCCGGGCCCTGGCTGTCGGTGTCGGCCAAGCCCAAGATCACGTCCATCAAGTTTTTGTTGCTGTAGCGCGTGGTCTCGCCCACGGTGAGAAGCCCCGACGCGCCGAGGCAGCTCGCCGTCGACGAGAGGTACGCGCCCGGCACGTACGGCACGGTGGTCTCCG
Source organism: Metschnikowia caudata (assembly GCA_008065175.1). NCBI lineage: Eukaryota > Fungi > Ascomycota > Pichiomycetes > Serinales > Metschnikowiaceae > Metschnikowia > Metschnikowia caudata. The sequence continues at coordinate 50,520 of VATF01000011.1, forward strand.
GGAGCGAGTGGAACTCCATCTTGACCGGGATCTGGAACGAGCGGAGCTTGTTGTTGACGGACAAGTTGGCGATCTTGGACGCCGCGATGCTCTCGTAGCAGTCGGCCATCATCCTGCAGAGCGGCAGGCGGGCCACGAGGTGCTGCGCCAACGGCTCCGCCGGGTTCTTGCGCCACTCGTCCTTCAACCGCGACACCGCGCGCACCTGCGCCCACACGTAGTCGTGCTTGTGCTGCTCGTAGCGGAGCACGAGCGCGAGCTTCAGCACCACGTTGTAGAACATCTCGTCCACGCGGTAGTTGCGCTCCATGTCCGGCGGGTTCATGAGGAACACCAAGTTGAACATGCTCATGGTGGGCGCCGCCGCGGCCGCGTCCGGCTCGGAGTCGTCGTCGGAGCCGCTGCACCCGCTGCGCGACGTCGCCACCGTGGGCTGCCGCCGAGCCCGCCACGTGCCGTCGCTGTTGACGTGCACCGGGAGCCCCAAGAACACCACGTTGTCGAGCATCACGTCGAACCGCCGGTTGCACATGGCGCGCGGCGGGCAGAGCATGTCGCCGAGGTGGTCGGCCTCGAACCCCAAGATGCCCGTCGCGGGCGCGTGCGGTACCGCCGCGGCCGCCGCCGCCGCCTCCGGCCGCGTGTCCTTGTCTGCCGCCTGGCTGCGGTACTCCTCGCGCGCGTCGAGAAACGTCATCACGTCGAACTTGGACCGGAGGTAGTAGTCCGGGTGGTTGACGTCCCACGTCTTGTCGCGCGTGAGGTCGCGCCCGTCCTCGTCGTAGTCCTCGTCGGTCTCGTCGTCGGACCGGGCGTCCTCGTCCGCGGCCCGCGCGTGCCGCTTGCTGATTTCGGGCGGGTAGTGGAACACAATCTGCGGGCCGTTGTGCGTGCTAACCGCCAACGCTATGCCCACGAGCGACGGGTTCGGGAGGTTGTATGACATTGGCTAGACTCGCGAGACTCGGCTGGCACACTGAGTAGGGGTTTTATTGGCGGGCGGGGTTGACGGGCGTAGTTGACGGACTCCGTGGGCTGGCTCAGTTGACAGACTGAGTGGATGGACTGTTGCTCGGCTGCTTGAGACTCACTTGGTTGCTGTGGGAATGCGAAGTGTGCGCCGTGCCAAATGCAGATTTGGCGTTTATCTGGCGCTGTTGTGTGTGGGCGCCGGGCTCCGTTGTGGGAAGAAAGTAGTTGGTTTGGCGGTAACCGGGTGCGCTGATGTGCCTGATGCGCGGGCCGGAATCTGCTGGTCCAGGCCAGTCATGATGTCCAAATTTGCTTGTTCGAAATTCTTTTGAATTGCCTGGCTTCTCTCTTTTTTTGAATCTGGAAAATAAGTCTTGCTGGGTTGCTGAAGTGCTTGGGAAAAGACACAGCCCAAGCAATTCAACAACCCAGCATTGGTCGGTAGTGTGATGGGTTTGTCGGCACCAGCAAATCTCCCATTGAGCATTCTTGGATATTTGTAAACTATTGTTATTTCACAAATTTCGGAGTCTTACGGACCCGTTTTTTTTCGCTGCTTCCACTGAAGCTTACTGCTGATTGTTGGTGGTCCAGCCTTATACTGTTCCATTAGTAGCTTATCAAAATGCGCTAGTTGCAAACATCGACATCGATACGGAGTCGTTCCAAGCCTTTCTACTCCCCTAAGCCTGGCTCTTAAAATCATGTAAAACACCGCTGGTGCTGTTATAGTGCAGGCTATATTCATCTCGTAACTCTCGGCTGCAAAATCACACAACAGCTGCAAACATAGCTCTAATGTGGACAAATAAAGAATTTCCAGGCCACCCAGAGTCTTCAAGACATCAAGCGAGATAATGCAGCCCATAGTGTTCCGTATGGTCCTATACTGATTTTGCTATACTTTGAGAACCTAAACCTACCCCGGATACACTATGGGAGCAAATAGGATATGGGATTTAGTCACCAGCTTTCTTTTACGACCTTTGACTCCTTTAACGTATTTTGCCGCATTGACTGTTTTTGGCTGTGAAGTTCGCTAAAGTGGCATTGGGAGTCACTGCAGTAGCTGTTTCTCTAGGCCTGCGCTTCTACTCCATTATTACTTGGTTACTACCAATCTGAAAGTTCGATCGTTGAGTCGGCCGCAGAGTACGATTCAGCTGCACGAGCGAAACGGATTCGAATTCGGCCACACCAGTGTATTCTTAAGGCCTTTACTCATTGTACATAACTCAGGACTCTGGAAGTTGGTCTGTGGCACAGCACTTGCAACAAGACTACCCATAGAGTTACCGTTCACAACGTCTCTTTTTCATGGAAATTTCCTTGGTTTCCCATCAAACCCGAGGTGTCCAACTCTTCCATAAGCAGTCCATAATCAGCTCCTACATCAAATCAGTTGCAAACTTTCAATGTTCATCATATTAATTAATCATGCAACTAGAAAATATATGTGTAGACTCCTGCCTTCCTGGCGGTACTATTTCACTTTTCCTCCAAGTACCACAGCTCGTAACTTCTATTAAGTGGACGTCACTACAGACATTGTGAAAGTCGGAGAGTGGCAGTTCAGCGCTGCACTCGAGTCCTGCTCCAGGCAAAAGTGACGGTTGTTACAAGCGCCAGAGTCAATATGCAATTTCATTTCCACACTCTGAGTCGTTTTTCTTTGTCGTTGATTGACAACTTAGAAATGCACCAAACCGTGCAAGCGCGATTGACTCTTTGCTGAATACCCGCCCTGCGTTCTTTAGCCGATCAGCTTGCGTAGGTCTACGATCTCAATCTTCGTTTCGGGTCAATTCCGTGTTGTGGTTAGTTCCAAATAAAGACGAGTCATTTGTGCTGCCCACTGACCTGATTGCAGCCAATGAGGTAGTACTGTGCATCTCTGTTTAGCAGCCGTGTTGCATTCGTTAACCAGCCAGCTTTCCAAACGTCGTGCAACTAGACCCCAAAGGCAAAGCACCGGGACATGTATTGATACAAGCTCCCGCACCTACATACCAGCTATAGCACAGCTACAGTGGGGCCGAAAGTGCCTGGCTCGCCAACGGCCAGCGGGCGCGTCAACGGATCTCAGATCACATCTTGTGGGCACGCTCCTTGCGGGCCACCTCCATGAACTTCTGCTGCGGAATCCCCTGGATCCAGCGGTTGAAGCCGATGATGGACTCGCGCGCACTGGCGGACATCACGGCCTGGTCTCTGTTGGCCTTGAGAAGCTGCTTGTTGGCGAAGATGGACGGGTCGTACAAGCCCTCGAACTTGCCCTTGAGGTCGTCGAACACGGCGCTGTTGAAGGCCTCCGTGGACAAGTTCTGCCCGGTGTAGGTCTTGTTGAAGAAGCCCAACTTGGCCAAGTCCTCGCCGCTCACGGGCTTGCCAAAGAGCAACGCCTCGGCCAGCTTGGACCAGCCCAAGCGCAAGAACAACGTGGCGGACGTGGCGCCCTCGGCGACCAAGCCCAAGTTCGAGAACGGCGCCAAGAGGTTGACCTTGGCCTCGTCCACCGCGTACACAATGTCGGACAACGCCACCAACGCGCTGGACAAGCCGATCACGGGGCCGTTGAGCGCGGCCACCAACACCTTGGAGTGGTTGTGGCACAAGTCCGTGAGGTACACGTTGCGCCCGGTGAAGTTCTGGAGCCAGTACTCGTGCAGGAACACCACCTCCGGGTCGCCGTTCATCAACAGCTTGTCGGTGAAGTTGGCGCCCGCGGAGAAGTAGCGCCCGCTCGACTGGATGAGCGTGCACACCGTGTCCTCCTCGTTGTCGGCCTCCTGGAGGTACTTGCACAACTGGAGGTACTGCTTGCCGTCGAGGGCGTTCAACTTCTTGGGCACGTTGAGCGTGATCACGGTGATGCGGTCCCGCACCTCGTACAAAATGGTTTCGTCGCTCATGGTGGTGGGGGATCTGCTGGTGGGCCCGCGCTCTTATAAGTACTCGGCCGTGCGGGGCGTGTTCCGAGGAACAGCGGTAGGTGAGGTTCCGAAACGGGCCGCTGCGCTGGGCCCCGGCCGCTGGCGCCGCGGAGCGCACGGGGTGGTGGATTGCTTTTCCCGCTTACTTCACCACGCTCGGGGGCGAAGCGGCCGTTTTTTGTTCACTCCGGCCGATTGTTCGAGCTCGGCTACTTGAACCGGCTGCGAACCACATGCAAGCTACTTTTGCCGCACCGGGCGGGAACCGAGAAACGCTGTGGGCGGGCGCCAGAGCTGGAGAAATGGTTTTTTTTTTCCTGAAAAGACCGCTTTCATTGTCCAGATTTCTTTTGGGCGGTGTAGGCCGGCGCCGGCTCTCGAGTAGGCAATGTGCTCTCGACTTGGCAATATGGTCTCGACTAGGCAATGTGGTCCTGGATAGGCGATGCGGAGCCGCACCCCCAAAGTGCAGCACAACGCCAATCGGTTGCGGAAGCATAACTGTATTGGCGTGGGGCTGGTATTGTTTAAAGCCGTTGCACTTACGAGCTGCCGACCTCCTCGAATTGCCGTTTTGCGCAATTGCCTTCAGCGCAGCTGACGGTGCGGCTGGAGCTGCCATCGAGATTCAACCCCACTCGAACTCCACTTGTGGAGAAGAGTGAGAAGGCATACCAGCGCACATAATAGGAAAAATACCAGAATAGATATAAGGAATTACATCAGAAGAGATAATGGTGAAAAAGCACCAGAGTCAACAATGGTGAAAAAGTAAACAGGGGCAAACAATGGGCAAAGAATTGGGCACAGTGCAACGGGGAGACTGCTGCAGATGCGAGGAGACAGGCGGATTGGGAAGATGGGTGCCCGTCTCAATGCACTGGCCTCAAAGCCTAGCCCCACGCCTGAGACAACACAACAAAAAAGTGAAGCAAGAAAATCTGCAGAAAGAAACAACAAGAGACATTGCAAAAAGCGACAAAAGAGAAATGAAAGGGAAAAGCCAAAGAACGACAGAAGAGCAGCCAACAGATGTATTTTAAATGCGTAGAGAGCAACACCTCCCGCAGCCTGCCGCCACACCCGTGCACCAGGGCTATATCCGCGCCGCTCCACAGTCTACAAAACAACAATGTCGCTTACTGTGGTTCGGCCCCCCGTCGCCGCGTCCCGCCCGGTGTACTCGCGCGTGAAGGCGCCGGTTCTGTTCTCGCCGCCCGACAAGTCCAGACAACTCCCGCAATCGCTCCAGCTCAGGGTCCCGTACTTTTCCCACGACGGACCCCCCAAAGTGTTGGTGTGTCACTTGGCGGCGCTCTGGAACTACCCCTCGTCGTACCAGCTCATCTCCAAGATCGCCAAAGCCGCGCAGCTCGCAAAGCTGGATCTCGTGGCGGTCACGGACAAAGACCTCAACGCCCTCCTTCTCCAAGAGAACCTCATATCGCCCTCTGATGCCGCCACGAAACTCTTCTACATGGATTTGGCGCTTTTGCACCTGCTCCTTCAGGAGCCCACGTGCTTGCTTGGCGGCAATCACCAAAAACCCACGGCGGTCCGCAAATACCCCGCCAACGCCGAGGATGACGTCATCTCCGTCTCGCAGGTGTTCCCCAGCTACGGCGCCGAGCTGGTGCTCCCCATGAACCACGCGTCGTTCCTCGCGCTCAAGCCCTTGACCAAGTTGCAGATTAGCAAAAACGACGGCACGTACCGCCGCATCTACGGCGGCTCCATGAGCGCCTTCGAGCGCGACCACCTTCTACAGTCCAACGACTACCTGCTGTACGACTTGGCCAGAGACGCCAAAACAGACCGCGACTTGGTCTCCACGCGCCGCCCAGTGGGGCGCCAAAGAAGACACGCTGGCAGTGTGGACCCAAACCAACTCGACGTGACGGAGAACATCATCCCGGGCAGCGGCAACATCCCCGAGTTCAACGTCAACCCGATCTGCAAGGTCCCTAACTACTTCGTCAAGAGCAACCTGCAGAGCAATGCGCAGCAGAATGCGTTGTTCAACCCGGAAATCCCGCATCTCCGGGACTTGCAGTTTAACTACAAGGATTCCGGCAAAAAGCCATCGCTGCTCCACCTGCTCCTATCCAGTGCCGATCACGAGCACCTCCACTACAAGTACTACTACTACAAAAGTTACCGTGGCCCGGGCCTGGGAAACTACAAGGACGCCGCGTTTGTCAACAAGATCAATCGCATCAGCAGGTTCACACCAGAGACGGCGCCTGTTTCCAACGACATCACACACTTGGCCGCCGGAAGGGTGGTTAAGCCCGGCCGCAAAAATGCCGATGCCTCCATCAAAGGCTTGGTGCACAGGTTTTACTCGGATGATAATGTGGAGATTGTCACCGAGCGCCAGCGCCGGTTCACCGAAGACTTTACCAATCTCGAAATGTTGCATAACGGGCTCCAGTTCAATCTCTTGGTTAACGCATATCGCGACGTGGCGTCAGACACATGGAAGGCCTACTACAAGTTCAAGACAACCGACTTTGAGAAGTTGTACCTGAGCGAGCAAAGAGCAAGGCGGAACGCTAGAAAGGCAGAGCTTTTGGCAGAGGCCTCGGCACGGCAGAAAGTGTCAGTCACGCCGATTGTGCCGTCAACAGAGTTGAGCAACCTCCTCAAGCCAGACATCTCGCTCCGGTTCCTGCTCCCATCCGACCACGTTGAAATTATGGAGAAGTTGCCTCTCGAATTGAGAGGCTTCAGCAACGATCCCGAGCAGGCGATGAGCAGGCCGATCCGGTACGTTACGCAGTACCTCGACAAGAACACGCCGCAAGTGTTGAACCAGGTTGAGGTGGTGAAGGTGCCCAACGCCAACGCCATTGCGTGGGACAACATCAAGAAGTACAGGAGATTGTAAATTCTATTTACGATAAATAGTGGAGCATTGATTAGACTTGGTGTTGTACATAGGCTTTGTGTTATACAGAGTGTCTAGGGGTATCACTCGTCCTCGAAGATATCAAATCCTTTGGATGACTCGCACGGGTAGTCGCCCATGGTGAATGTCTTGCCCATGCTGTGGGCTAGTAGCTTGTTTGTGAGGGAGTAGTTGACTTTGGGGGACTCGGCCTGCGAGAAATCCAACTTGCGAGGCTTGAAGCGCATTTGTTCCGGAGTGAGTTTCTCAAGCCTCCGCTCGCCGGTGGTGTGGTTGATGGTTTCCATGTGCGTGGCGAACTTGGCGGAGGGCTTCCGGTGCATGGCGGACTCCGGTTGGCTTAGGAACGGGTTGGGCATGTTGTAGCGTTTGATGTGCCGGAGCTCGTCAACATCGACGACTTGCACCGACTCCTCGCCGTCCGAGAACGCGTCAAACGTGGCGTTCTGCTCGATCGAGTGTGGCGGGGGCGGCGTGAACGGGGCGGCGGTGGGTGTCTGGGGCACCTCGAACTTTGCCGGCTGTGGGGTTGCCGGGAAGGCTTTGAGTTTGTGGAGCGGTTCTTGCGGGCTCGAGAGTGTTTCTTGCGGGCCCGAGAACGTTTCTTGCGAGATCCTCGGGGTGGCGGGTGCCGCCCGGGCAGCCGCGGAGGACGCGTCCCCCGCCGCGTCTAGCAACGCCGCCGTCAAGCGCTTGGAGCTGGCGGGAGGAGAAAAGGCGACGGTGGATTTGCGGTCTCTGCCGGCGGTCAGCGGCGTGGGCAAAAACACCGCCAAGCCGGGGAGCGACAGCGGCGAGTCCCCTGCGGCGGGCGCGTCGCCGGCGTGGTCTCTGTCGTGTGTGGCGGCGGGGGCGGCGGCTATTGCTGGTTTCCGCTTTGGGGTGTCGAACGGCGACCTGAAGCCGGCGGGAGCGCGGTGGCCCGGCTTGCGGTGGGAAAACGCCGATTTCGGCGTGTACGGGTTTGCCGCTCGCGGCATTCGAGGCGGAGTGGAGGGCGGGCCAGAATCCATCGGTGGCAGGAAGACGTGTGATGGGCACAGATGACTGCTGGGTGTCGCGAAGTGATGAGGTGCACGGGTGTGGAGAAGGATCATGGCGGATGGGGGCAGGATGGGGCAGTTTCGGGGTTGCTGAAAAATTGGAAACGGGGACGGATCCGGCGCCCTATAAAGCCGGCGGCCGCATGTTTCGCCGCTTCTGGATCCGGGAGTTTGTAAATAGCCAAGGCACTGGAGCAGTTTATATTTAACTCTGGCAAAGACTAAAGTGTGCGAAAAGTGTGAGTGACGCGTAGCCCCGGCGCTCTGCAAAGCGCTTCTTCCACCAATTACACCAACACAACGGACTTTTTCCCCCCACACACGCAGACTCTCCCAATTGGCGTCGTAGTCCCCGCAACTCCCCCAAAAACCCGCAATCCCGCCCCATTCTCCGCTTTTCGCTGGGCCTTCTATTCGCATTCTGCAACCAAACGTTCCGGTATACACCAGACGGTAACTCAAGCACGAACCAACTCAATCACCACGCCAGAACGTCTGCATCCGGCAATCCCACCCACACTACACCCCGCCGCTCCCACACCCGCACCGAAACCCCCACCGCCATGTCGTTTGCAGAAAGCTTCTGGACCGCCGACTACAGAAAGGGCCACCAGACGCTCTTTGAGGAGCTTTTCGAGGGCGTCAAGGAAAACGAGGACTTCCTCGCGTTGTTCACTAAGCGCATGGAGGCCGAGTTGCAGCACGGGCGGCAGCTCCAGGCGCTCCCCTCCGCCGCCCGGCTCTTGAGCAAGCGCCACACCAACAACGACTATGTGTCCACCATCAAGAACGCCTTTTCCGAGCTCGGCGGCAACTTCGCCGCCCAGGGCGACGTGCACGTGCAGGTGGCCGACAACATCCGCGAATTGGTGTTGGAGCCGTTCTCCAAGTGGTGCGCCGAGCACGAGCAAAGAGTGGCGTACCTGGAGCTGGTCATTGGCGACAAGTACAAGCAGTACAGCAGCAGCGAGCAGGCGTTGAAGCGCTTGCAGAAGAAGTACTTCAACAAGTGCCGCATGGTCGAGGAGTTCAAGGCCCACTACCCCGAGGACGAGTTGGAGCCGGCCGCCGCAGACGCCGACGCCGACCTCGGCGACGACCCGGACTCCGCCACCACCACCACCTACGCGTTTGGCGCGGCGCAGTACGACCACGCCACGGCGGCCAAGTTGCTCGCCGACATGCTCCACCACGTGGAGGTGACGCTGCACAAGGTGCCCATTTTGGGCACCTACCACAACGTGTCCACGGGCAGCTCCATCACGCAGTGGCTTTTGGACAACTTGCCGGAGCTCCGCCACAACGTGGCCGCCGCCGAGGCGTTTGGCCAGGGCTTCATCGACAACGGCTTTGCCCGCATGGTCGGCTCCATGACCAACAAGAACTTCATCAACTCGTCGCAGTTCCACTACCAGTGGAAGCCGGCCGTGTTCGAGCTCACCAAGATCTCCGAGTTCGACTTGTCCAAGCTGGCCCGCAATGGCAGCTACGACCCAAGAGCCGCGCTGGGCAGCCGCACAAACAACTTCTCGAACTACCTCGAGGACATGAAACACGCCATCGGCGTAACCACCGTGGATTTCTCCGACAAGACCCAGTACGCCAAGCTCGTGAGGGAGGTTGCCCAGTTGGACGACCAGTACTTTGAAACTACCAAGACGTTGGACGCTGTGCGGTGCGATTTCGAGGAGGCGGTGATGGACCACCTCACGTTCATGCAGAAGTGCGAGTTGGACCGGCTCAAGGCGCTCAAGAAGGCCACGTTCGACTTCATCAGTGTGTTTGCCAACAAGATCGGCGCCTTGAAGAACTCGTGCGACGTTCTTCTATTGGTGGAGGAAACAATGCACCCTGCCAGCGACTTGAAGTTCTTGATTGAGAACTACGCCACGGGCAAGTTCCGCCCCCACGTGACGCTCTATGACAACTACTACAACTCCAACATCAAGCAGACGTTCGGTGTGGACCTCAATACAAAGGCCCGCTTGGACAAGAAAGTCGTGCCTGTCTTGGTGCAAACTCTCCTCTCCCACTTGGACGCTGTGTACCCAGAGCTTGAGAACGACGAGCAAAGAACCGATCTCTGGACCAAGCCTATCCACTTGGCCAAGGTGCATCAGCTTAGGTTCAAGTTGAACGACTTGAGCGATGTGGGGCAGATCCAGCAAGCCGTGCGGGAAAGCGACCCGCTCGTGGTCACCAACGTGCTCAAGCTCTACTTCATGGAGTTGCCAGACTCCATCGTTCCAAACAGCTACTTTGACCTCATCAAGACGCTCTACTCCAGCTACCCATACGAGAGCACCGACGAAAACTCGAGCAGATCGCGGGTCACAGGCTTGCAGAATACATTGAGCGAGTTGCCTGTGTCCAACTTGGCCACACTCGATGCGGTGCTCACTCACGTAAACCGCTTGATTCAGATCATCAGCTCGAAAAACGAGACGTTGAGCTCGACTTTGCATGCCAGGCTCTGCCGGGAGTTTGGTGCTCTTGTGTTGCGGCCAAAGGCAGACTCAGCCGAGTTGGAGGGCAAGAATGAGCATGCCTTCAACTTGGACATGGAACAGCTCCAACAGCACTTCATCACTGACTTGTTCACACACAAGGAGCAGATCTTTGGCGAGTTGAGAAGGAGAAGAAGCTCGGCGAAACCGCTGAGAAACAGCTCATCGAAGAGCGTAAATGGCCCTGGGCGTAAGGAGCAGACGCCAAAGTCTAGGTTGGAGCTGAAGTTGAAGCAGGCAGTCAGCAATGCCGAACGCAAAGAACCCAACGAAACCAAGCACACCGACGATAAGAGCGAGAGCGAGAATACCCTGGAGGTCAGAGACCCCGCCGTCACCCCGCCTCCATCGCCGCCACCCAAGTCTCGGAGCACGTCTCCTACCAAGAGTGCATCCAACTCTTTGAGACGCTCAACGTCGCCAAACAAGAAGAAGCTCAGCTCCTTGTTGGACCCAGGCAAGCTGAATGACACGCCTTCGCCGACGCCAAAGCGTCGGGGTAGAAATGACGAGGAAATCGTCATTGTGGATTAGTATATAGGCCAAAAAAAAAATCGTTCTTCAGGTATTTAGTTGAAAAAAAGAAGGTCGTACCCGGGTTCGAACCGGGGTTGTCCGGATCAAAACCGAAAGTGATAACCACTACACTATACAACCATTTCCTTGTCTTTAAGAGACTGTGGTTTAATATATCAATTCAAGATGACCCATTAAGGCTTTTGCTTCTTAAGATGGCAATGGTTTTTCATGAATATGGTGAGGCGCAAATATTGTATAGCGCAAAACCTCCGATTAATATTCTGTGCGACTTGCATTTTCACCAACAAGCATACCACTCCATCTCGTACAATTAGTTCTGGTTTAACGTTTAATAAAATAAATAAGCACTAACCCTCCTGGCTGATGTAGTCCATCAACTCATGCAAAATGTTCTCCAAGGACGAGTAGAAGGTGCAGTAGTCGTTGATGTCGACAAAGTTGTTTCGTAAGTCGTAATAAATCTTCTTGTTCAATTGCACCAACTCGGCCTTTTTGCCCGCGGTCGAGTCGGCCACGTGCATCTCCTCGCGGGGTATGATTTCCCGCTCGTCCGGCGAGCCGTAGTCCGAGTCGTCTGCCTCCCACCGCCGTGTTTGGTCCAGCCGGGCGGGGAGATCGTCGATGCAGACAGGCCCCATGTTGACGCCGTCGCGGATGAGGGCCGGCTGCGGCACGTCCATGACGCTGAAAAGCTCGCTCATGTTGACGATGCCGCCGATCTGGTGGTCGACAAACTCGATGACGATGCGGCCAGACTTGCCGGCAGCCAGGTTGACGCGGTCCACCACGTCGTACTTCTTGATGATGTACTCCCAGGTCAGATTGGCCAACGACAACATGCGCTTGTACTTTTCGTTTTTGAAGTACTTGCGGTTGAAGATGAATAACGCCTTGTTGATCAACTTGACGTATACGGCGAGCTCGGCGGTGGCCATGAATTCGTACTTGAACTTGACGCAGATGATAACGAGAAGGAGGATGATGGAGTCGAGCGGGATGGTGCGCTTGATGTACCAGTTGAACTTGCCGAACTTGATGAAGTCGTTGTACTTGAGGAAGTCGTTGAGGTTGTGCAAGATGGACGGGATCAAGTTGTTCTGCATGTTCTCGTAGGTGAAGGTCTCGTTCTGGTTGAAGCGCAAGAGCGAGATGGACGACTTGTCGAAGTTGCGGATGATGTTCGCCTCCTGGATGCGCCCGAACGTGTCCTCGTACTCGCTCAAGGCCAAGGTGTTGTGGCGCTTGTTCCAGGGCGTGATCTCGAGCACGTCGCTGGGGTCCTTTTGCGCCGGCTTGCTGTCGCCGAGCAAGATCTTCTTGTGGAGGAGCATCAACGCGCGGTCCACGAAACTCCACGAGTGGTTCTTGACAAAGTTGACGATGTTCATCTCGTGCATGGTTGCCGGCGGGCGCGACTTGTAGAAGTCGTTCATGGTGGAGATGGCGTGGTGGATGAAGTGGAACAACTGCACGATGTGGCCCTTGATCTCGTCGATCTCGGCGGCGCTGATGTTGGCCGAGAGCCCGTTGTGCAAGTGGTACACCAACTCGCTGAGTATGCGGTCGTAGTTGAACTTGACGGACATGGCGAGCACGGACACGTCGAGCGTCTTGCGGAGCAACACGCCATGCGCGTCGAACACCGGGTCGTGGTCCTCGGGCACGAGCACGTTGAAGTCGTCGAAGCGGCACACGGGCGGCAAGCAGAAGTTGTGGCTGCTCAAGGCGTCGAGCCCGAAAATGACCCACCAGAGCATGCGGCGGAACTTGACCACCTTCCAGTCGGAGATGCGCAACGAGAGGAGCGGGTCCTTGTGCAAGTGCAAGAACTTGGCGTAGCGGATGATCTGCGACATCTCCATGGTGGACGGGTTGGGCGACGTGGACTGGATGATGACGTTGCCGAGCAAGAGCGGGATGGTCTTCAAGCCGTGCGGGTACTTGTAGTGCTGGCAGATCTTGTTGAACGCCCGCAAGTACTTGTCGATGTCCTGGTTCAAGAGGAGGTTGTCATACTCCTCGAACTCGGACACGGTGGACGCGTAGAGCACGGGGAAGAAGAGCGTGTAGAACTGGAGGAAGTCGAACATCTCCAGGTCGTGCTGCGACGACGCCGCGGACCCGGCCGGCGACGCGTGCTCGTACGGGTTGAACCGCTCCCAGTACTTTTCATGCTCGGCCATGAAGTCCCGGATGTTCACGAGCACGGGGAGCAAGATGTGCACCGAGTTGACGTAGCGGTCCACCAACTCGAACGAGCGCTCCTTGGACGCCGGGAGGTGCGCCACCAAGTCCTGGAGGAGGTTCTCGTTGTCGTAGTGCACGTTGGTGCCGTACAAGTAGTTGATGGTGGTGGGCGGGTTGGTGGCGTACGGGTTGAGCGAGTTGCTGAGCGCCGCGCCCGGCGCGTGCTTGGCGAAGCCCGCGTACGCGATGTTGGACGTGAGCGGGTGCGTCGGCGCCGGGCCGTCGACAAAGTTCGTCGCCTGGTAGCCCGGCGCGGGCTCGGGCTCGTCCTTGGCGTCCTTCGGGAGCGGCACCTTGAACGAAAACAGGCTCATGTTGAACGAGAAGTGCTCGTCCGACGCGAGCCCGTTGGCCTCGTAGTTGGTGTTGAAGAACTTGTTGGTCATGTTGCTGATGGCGTTGGTCACGGGCGCCTGGAGCACGCTCGAGTCCGGCGTCAAGGCGAGCCCGCCGCCGAGCTTGGGCGAGTCGATGAACCCGCCGCCAAACACCGCGCCCGCGCCCTTGAGCTGCGCCGCGTCCGCGAGCTCGGCCTGCGCCGCCTTCGACGGCAGCTCGTGCTCAGACGACGCCGACGACCCGGTGAAGGTCAGGTAGTCGGTGCTCTTGCCCGACACCTGGTCCAGGCCGGACATGCCGGCGTCGATGCGGAAGTCGCCCTGGAGCGGGAAGCTGTCCTTGACGTCCTTGCCGTCCTTGCCGCCCGCCGCCTCCGCCGACTCCTTTAAGCCCTTCGGCTCCTTTGAAAAGCTTTCTCGCGAGAAGCCCTGGAAGTCGTCCTTGGCAAACTCCGCGTACTCGTCCGCGGGCTTCTGCTCGGCCTTGTCCTCCTCCTGCTCCAGCGCGTCGCGCTCCTTGCGCCCGCCGCGGCTCACCCGCTCGTTGATGAAGTACTTGCACTCCAAGCCCTGCCGCTGGCACTTCTGGCACCGGGGGTGCTCGCGGGAACACCGCACCTTGCGCGAGTGGCAGTGCACGCAGCTCAACACCTTGCGCTGGCGGGCCTTCTGGAGCTTGACCACCGTGCCGTCCGCGAGCACCGTCACTGCGCCGGCGATCTTGCGGAGCTTGGGTTTCGGGCCCTCCGGGTTGTAGTCCATGAAACTGGACGGGTCTAGCTGCATTTCCATGGCGGCTGTGGGCGACGGAAAGCTCTGCTTCGGTGCTGTTCGAAGGATGGCTCTGCTGTGTGTTGCGTCCAGCGTTTGTCCGTGGCTGGATCGGGAACAAGCGACTTATACGGATTTCGAGATTTGTGTGACGCGGCCTTTTGTGGGGAACTCCGGCAGAGAACGAGATGCGGCCGCAATATTAGCGAAAGCCTATTCGGAGATTACACTAGTTGCAAGCGTTTGGTGCCACCGGCTCTACAAAAAGCTGAAAAGAACGTGTATGCGGTTTCGGCCGTGTGCGCCATTTCTCGTATCTGCCCCCCCCCCTTGCCGGTGGTGTACCGTAGCCGTGGAGTTTCACCCGGATGAGCTCATGACTTCCGTTTTGGGACCCTTAAACCCGAGGCTGCCAACCCGGGTTTAAGCGCACATTAAGCTTCGGGCGCCAGCTTGTGCAGCGCCAGGCCACTCTGGAATGCCAGCCGCAGGGTCGGAATGTGCCACACACACGACTCTACACGCATTTTTCTCTATATCACATTCACTAGCTAACTAGAAAACCATTACGCATTAATATATTAAACCTCACTTGGCTTGGCGTCGTGCGTCAACACACCTTCGCCGGGTCTGTCCGACGACGTGGTGGACGTCACGTCCTCCTTCATCTCAAAGCCCTCCTTCTCAAAGTCGTTGTCGTAGAGACCCAACTGGGTGCCGTGCTCCTCGATCTGCTTCAAGTTGAGCTTTGGCAAGGTGGCGGCAACTCTCCATGGCTGGCGGCCGTCGACGTGGGCCTTGGCAAAGATAATGTCAATTTCCTCCAAGGAACGGCCGGCAGTCTCAGGGTAGAAGAAGAAAATGATTGGCACAAAGATGAAGTTCATCACGGCGAAAAACAAGTAGGCACCCCAGGCGGAGGTGTCCATGAAGATCGGCGTGAACATAACAACACCGAAGTTGGTGATCCAGTTGGTGCACGTGGAAATGGCAGTGGCCACGGTTCTGGTTCTCATTGGGTTGATCTCAGGTGGGTAGATCCATGGCAATGGCAAGATGGTGAAACCAAAGAAAGCAATGAACACGAAGATACCGACGGCGGCACCCTTGGCGTTCTCAGTGGTTGGGTTCACCAAACAAGCAAAGGAAATGAGGAAAGCAACACCTTGGCCAGTGGCTCCGAGCAAAAACAAGTTTCTTCTGCCAAAGGAGTCGATCAAGAAGAACGAAGGAATGGTGGAAAGAGCGTAGACGGTGGCGAAAACACCTCCGAGGATCAACGACAATCTTCTCTTGCCGTGGAAAATGGTGGTCTCAAACAACACAGTCGAGTAGTAAATGGCAGCGTTGCAACCAGTGAACTGCTGGAAGAACTGAGTAGACGAACCAATGGCCATTCTCTGGAAGTGCTGGGTCTTGCCACCAGAGAACAAGTCCTTGAAGCCGACTTGCGATCTGGCAAATCTGGTGACAGCCTCTTGCACAACAGTGAGCTCGGCGTACACCTCGTCAGAGTCGATCGGCACGGCGTTCAACTTGGACAAGACGTACATCGCCTCCTCCTTTCTGTCCTTCGAGATCAACCATCTTGGCGACTCAGGCAAGTTCAAGATACCCACAAGCAAAATGAGGGCAAAGAAGATCTGGAAGGCAACGGGGAATCTCCACTGCACGGTGTTGTCCACGTAGGAAAGTCCAAAGTCCAACCAGTAGGCAATGAAGGTACCGACGGCAACGACGGAACCCTCCAAGTTCACCAATCTTCCTCTGTTCTCGGCTCTGGACATCTCGGACTGCCACACTGGGATGGTGGCGGTGTTCAAACCGTTACCAATACCGGTGATGACTCTGCCCACAACAAACTGGCCCAAACCCCAGTGTTCTCTGTACGCGGCCGTGGAAATAACGGTACCAACAATGATAATGATAGAACCAGCGATAATCAAAGGCTTTCTGCCCACCTTCTCGCCTCTGAAAAGAGCGAACAAGGCGCCAAAGAAACAGCCCAACTCGTAACAAGCAGTGACGGCACCCTGCACCACGGTGACGTGGTGCTGGTTGACAAGCTCGCCGTTGACAATACGGTTCATGTCCGTGGCGGGGAACTCGTGGTTGAATTCGGTACCGGTGATGAGACCGGCCATCAAACCCTGGTCGTAACCGAAAAGCGAAAAGCCCGTGACGGCGATCACGGTGATCATGACTCTCAAGGTTCTACCCTCGAGGCCAAAAGTGGCGGTTCTGTTTATAAGATCCAAACCCATAATGACTAGTGATTCTCGAGGATGGGCCCGGGAATGCGCTCCCTTAAATAACCCTAGTCGAGCCACACGTCTGGCCACTGGTTGCAATGTTATGTCATGGCACTTGCTGCATGCGCCGCTTGTGTACATGCGATGCCGGCATGCAGAACGCCCTAGTTACGGGAGAAGTACCAGATGGTGAGCCCTGCGCACGGCCGCTGTCATTGGCCGTGGGGAGTGGGGAAACGCACGGACACTCGGGGCCAGCCGCTGCCGGAATGCTTGCCCACGGCGAAACACTTCTGAAACACGGGCCCGCGGGGTAACGGCCACCCCGCGAAAGCCCCCGCCGTTTCCCGCCCCCCTTGCTTTTTCCGATTCTTTTGTTTATGCTCCTCTGGGTGCACGCTTGATGGGCCCCGGTCCAGGATGTCCCCTGCACACAGCGCCCAGTTCGCCTTTGGGCCTGCACACGGGGTAGTCTGTTACGCAACGGCGCAGCGCCCCACCCCACTACGGCTTCTGTCATCGCCACACCGCGCAGCCGTGTACATTAGCAACTCACTACAGCGACGGGCCAGCATCGGAGAAGGTTATATTTTGCAAACTAAGAAACTGGGTCAGCTGCCCGGGGGTTAAGGTTTGATCTACGACGCGTTTTGTCGTGACCGCGTTCGGTTTTGGGCCCCCTTGCCGGCGGGGGTGTTTGACAGGTGAATTCTGTCATTCTGGAACGGGACGGCAGATTAGCTGTTGCAATGCCAAGCATCTTTGGCTTTGCTCACCTGATCCGGGGAAAGCAGTGTTCGCAATCAGCGAAAAGCAAATACGAGCCACGAGAAGAGCATGGACGAGACAGAAGAAAGCGTCTAGGAACACCAAAACAATGGGCAAATTGCAAAGAAAATGGCGATTTTTCCGGCTAGAAAGCGCAATACGCACTAAACGCAGCAAGTAACTGAGACATCGCGTTTATTTCCCGAGGTGCACTTTCTCAAACATTCCCACGATGCAAAAATAGTGCCCCACAACCCCGAGCACCACGCATATGTGCCATATGTTGTGGCTCTGCAAAACGTAGTCCACCCACCACAAGGAAAGGAAATCGCGGTGGTACGGCGTTGTCGTCGGCTCATCTGGAAAATGCTTCTGCATGATTTCCTCGGTCAAGCCCATGTCCTGGGTAATGTCTCGAGTGATGTCCGCTTTGGTGTCGTCCTGCACGCTGCAGGAAGATTCTTCCGCATTGGGATCGAGTCCGCCCGCGCTCCGGCTGCACCCGTGCCCTGGAGACACACCCTTACCTCCCGAAAGCGAGTTCTTCACATCCATGTACTCCTCCTCTCCGCTATTTTCCGTCTGGCCCAACAAAACCTCGCCCGCGCTGTGCGTGTGGTTGCAGGCGTCATCTTCGTTGATGATGATGTCGTATCTCCACCGCTCCGGAATCAAGCCGCCGTAGAATACCACCCCGATCCAGTACCACACAAAAGACTTGTACACCATGGGAAGATAGAAGGAGACCGAGGTGAAGAAGCCTTCGTAGTACCACTTGACGAGGAACGTGTTGGCGCCAAGCACGGCCAAGCACACGTAGAACCCGATCCGCAATGGCCGGCACTCGGGCTTGTCGAAGTACGGCGACCAATTGAACAAAAAGCCGCACAGGCCAGCGAGCACCGAGAACCCCACGAACGTGGCCAAGAGCTTCGGGTAGTGGTAGAGGGCACAGTACTCGGCCAGAATGACCGAGCACGTGATGAGCACCGTGATGCCCGTGTAGTCGACGCAGGCAAAGCGGTTGCGGATCTTGAGCTGCGCAAAGCACGAGTACGTGTGCCAGAGCACGGAGCTGACGAGGCAGTCGAGCGCCGCGAGAAGAAACACGTACATGGCCACGTTGCCCGTGAGCGTGTTGTTGGCGTACACGGACGTGGCCGGGTAGTGCACCAAGCCAAGGTAGCCCATCACCACCACGCCCACAATGTGGGTCCAGATGTTGCCCGTTTCGTTGTGGTTGAGGTGGAAGATGGACCGCAACATCTCGCGGTGGCTGAGGTTGAAGCGGTACCCGTGGATGATGTATCTGTTTTCGCGCCAGCTGAGCGGGAGCTGGTAGTAATGCAAGTATTGGGTCTGCGCCACGCGGAGCGCACGGTTGAAGTTGAAGTAGCGGAAGCGCGAGAACTTGGCGTCCTCGTCGTAGTTGGCCGTCGCCTGCGGCGTTTTGCTCTTGATGATGCCGTCGATCTGCGCCAACTTCTGCTCAAAGTAGTTGAGGTTGGTGATGATTTTGCTCGTGAGCAACTCGCGGCTGAGGAACGGCTCCGGCTCTGTTTTGGCCTCGTCCTCCAGAAGCTCGCTCTCCAAGACCTCGTCCTGGCTGAACATGTAGTTGTACTTGTCATCGAGCACCGTGTAGAGGTACTCCAAGTTGAGCACGGAGTTCTTGAGCACCAGGTCCTTGACCGCGCTGAGCTGCTCGTACACCTTGTTCAAGTTGTACATGGAGTACGAGCGGAGCGACCCCAACGAGCTGGACCGCCGCCTCGTGGAATGTAGCGACTCGTCGTCCTCGGACTCCACGGTTTCCACGGTGTACTCGCTCTCGTCTACGGTCTTGAAGTACTGGTCGAAGCGCGCCAAGCGGTGTTCGATGGACAGGAGGAAGACGTCCAACTTCTTGACCAACACCTCTTCCGCAGACCCGAGCTCGGCCTTGCCGTGCCGGTTCCTGAGTTCGGTGGTTGTGTCGGACATTACTGGCACGTGATGGTGGTTATGGGCTGTGGTGGACTGCTGGGCCAGGTGTGGAGGTCAGACGTGGTGGGCTTGGGTGAGGTTTGATGGGGTAGCTCGCTCTTCGCAGGAACCTTATTTGTGCTGCTGATAGTCTGCTGAGCAATGGCGCCGTTGAGTTCTTGGCCACGTGGTTCTGGACTTTGCTGCCTGTTTGTGGTGGGCGGACGCGGGGCCAGCGGTGAGGCAGATACAAGGCTTTGGAGCAGGGGGTCCGTGGTAGCAGGCTGGAGACACACCTGGGGACTATTGGGGAACAGAAGATGTGGGTTATAACCGGCCAGAAACGTGAGCCTACAATTAGTGGGTTTGTGTGCAGGCGCCGTGATCCGGGCCGGTGGAGGAGTGTTCGCAGCTATGACTTCATACAGACAGTGCCCGAAACGGGAAACTCACGCAGCGGCGGGCGCGGGCGCCCGGTGCTGGAGGCGGTCGAACGCCTCGTACTCGAAGAGGCACTTGCGCCACGGCTTGGAGAATCTCACCTGCCCGACCAAATTGTCGTACCTGCGTTTGGTGTGCGGGTCCTGGAGCGCAGTCAAGTTGTCGCTGCCCGCGGCATCAAACAATATGCGCTTTTCCTGCAAGTGCCACTGGGTGAAGCGGCTGGTCTGGTAGAACTCCGCGAGCGTCTCGTCGTCGTGCAAGAGGCGGAGTGCGTCCGCGTCGGACATGTCCCTGACGCACGCGGCCATTTTGCCGGCGTCGAACTTTTGCCGGTCGTTGTTGTAGCTGCTGGCGTCGAAGACGTCGAGCAACTTGCTCTTCAGCACCCAGAGCTGGAGCTTGGGCACAAAGTACCAGTCGTGGAACTCGTAGTTCTCCAAGCCAGCCGGGTACTCCCACTTCAAGCGCTGCTCAATCTGGTTGGGGATGTACGTGGGCACGCCGCCCAACATGGTGTACTTCAAGGGCAGGAGCTGCGGGAGCGTGTAGAAGTGCTTGCGGCGGTCGTTGTACACCTGGTCGTCGGGCGCGGACTTCTGCACGATGGGCCGCTCCTTGTACTCGTCCGGGAGCTCGAACGGCGACCGCGCCAAGCCCGTGATGTCGATGTAGATGCCCGAGTCGACGTCGACGAAGCGGGCGTCGATGTGGTTGCCCGTGTCCGAGCGCTCGCGGTTGTGGATGTAGGTGCCCACGTCGATCAAGTACTTGCCGAAGCCCTCCGTGGGGCTCTCCAACACCAACGTCTGGTTATAGTCTCTGCTCAAGCGCACCAACTCGGAGATGGGCATCTGGATGTCAATGTCCACGTCGTAGGGGAACATCAGGCCGCCCCAGTACCACGAGAGCAACGGCCCGTGCATGATCCACGACACGAGGCCCTTTTCCTCGGCGAAGCGGTTCCAGTTGCGCAACAACCGCTCGAGGATGATGGTGGTGCGGGCGACGCGCTCGTCCTTGGTCCACCCGGCGCGGTGGTAGAAGAGCGCGTCGTTGAAGAACCGCCAGTCGTAGTGCCAGCCCCAGTCGTTGAGGTAGTTCTTGTGCTCGCGGATGTCGAGCGTGGCCATCTTGAAGTACGTGGGCTCGTTGGTGCCGTCGTACTGGGCGCAGTCGCGGAGGCCCTCGAGGAAGTTCTGCTCGTGGGCGCTGCGCCGCTCCTTCGCCTCGTAATGCTCGATGTACTTCTGGATGTTGGCCCGCGGGTAGTCAAAGTGGCTTTCCTGCAAGCGGAGCTCCTTGGCGCTGCCGGCGGGCAGCTGCGTGGTGCGGTGCATCGCCATTTCGTCCGCGTCGGCCGCGAGCGTGTGCGGCCGCACATTTGCAGCCAAGTTCTCGAACACCTGCAAGTGGTCAACGCGGACGCGGGCGGCCTTGCCGAAAAGCGCCAGCGCGAGCCCGCCGCGCTGCTGCGCCACGAGCTGCTCCGCGAGCCCGCTGTGCACCAACCGCTGCGCAGAGCCCTGGCGCTGGTCGACCGCGAACTCGTAGGTGCCGCCGCCGTGGGCGAGCGAGTTCAACATCACCACCTTGAGCGGCTTGGGCAAGTGCGTCAACGCGTACGACTTGGCCATGAACACGCGCACGCCGTTGTACGACGGGTGCTCGTGCGGGCAGTGGTGGTGCACGATGGCCTGCGGAAGCTGGCTGCGGCTGCGAAACCCCATCGCCTCAATCTCCTCGTCGGTGTAGTCCGCGTTGTTCTTGCAGAACGCGTCCACCGCGGGGTGGTAGCGCACGGCGTTGCGCAACCGGCTGCACGTCATCTGCATGCTCTTCTTCTCGCCAAACTGCGTGTGCGCCATGGACAAGTTGAGCCAGTCGGCCCAGTGGAACGCGAGCGTGGGCGGCTCGCGCGTGCTGCCCGCGCGCCGGAGCGCGGCCATGTACGCCGAAAGCGTCCACCGCGGGTCGTAGAACAACTCCGGCGGCTCGCCGCCGTCGCCGGCAACCACCTGCGACACGTCGAGCTGCACCTGCGTGTGCGTGAGCGAGCTGTCGGTGAACCAGAACCGCTCGCGGTCGCTTTGCACGCGGGCAAAGAGCGCGGCGGCCAGCCGGTGGAAGTCCGTCACCTCGAGGAACCCGTCGAGCGCCGTCTGCAAGTCTGCGAGCGGGCTGTGGAGCAGGTACACCGCGAAAACGACGGTGTTTGCAGCCGCAACCACGGCGAGCACGGCCACGGCGACTTTCCTCGGCGGCATCGCCGCCATGCTGGAGAAAGACATCTGGTGCAAAACGCCCGCCCAGGCGTCCTTGATCTTACGTAACATCGGTGCACTGCCCGGTTGGTGAGGGGTATGTAGGATGCGGAGCGAGGCGGTGGCTATGCGAAATGCGAACAACAAACGCTCGCCAGGAAGTCTCGTGGCGCCTCCGCCCGCCGTGGGCCTTCGCCGTATATATACAATATCTAGCCGCCGCTGCAAAGCTTCTTTTCCCCGGCTGCACGCAGGCGCGCTGCGGCCAGTAGCTCGCACGAGCACTAGTGGCGGTTTCGTCCCGCGCCCGCGAAAACGTCACTCGGGGAACTGCGCCGCAGACCGAGGCTTGCCCGGTGCCCCCACGCACTTCCAGCGGCAAAGCGTGCGCGGGGCCAGCGTATGAATTCCAGAAAAGAGCCAAGATGCCTCGCCAAAATTGTCCCGGCGCCTCCCGCGTTTTTTACCGCAGCCGGGCATCGTCTAGCTGTCGGCATCTCGGAAGCACCCCCACCTCTCTGCACGCCTGGTGCCTGGCAAAGCCTGCACACAGCCCGCACGCGCATCGACAGAGCCACTTCCAAGCCACGCAGCCTATCCGACGCTCAAAACCTTGCGGATGAGCTCGTGTGTGGGGCCCACCAATTTCTCAAACTCGGGCCGCTCGCGCGTTTTTAGCTTCTGGTCGAGCTCCGCAATCTCCCGTAAAATCTTGGCGTTGCCGTTCTCCGCGCCAAACGCGTCCGCGGCCTTCTCCGCCGCATTGAGTAGATTGAACTCGTTAAAGTCCTCGCCCAGTACCCCCAAATCGCTCGGCGAAAACTCCAAGATTCCGTCGTTCATCTGCGCCCAACGCCGGTCTATCGCGGCCTGGTGCGAAACGGGCGCGTCGTCGGTGTTGCCCGACGGGTCTTTTTCGGAAGTAGCTTCGTTCGCAACGGCGTTGGTGATGCAGCTTCGAAGCAAAAGTCTCTTTTGCAAAATTAGCCCAATGTGCTCGTCCAATTCCTTTTTGAGAACTGCCGCGTCGACCGGTTCGTGCACCTGCATTTGCGTAAAGTCTAGTTCCACTTTTGTGGGGTTCACGAATTTCTCCCGTAGAGCAACAATGAACCCCTCCATCCATTGAATCAATCTCATAAAGAGTTTTGTGTCGTCTTTGTTGTAGAGGTCGTGGACGAACCGCCACAACGTGCCCTCGTGCTTGTCCAAAAGCAGCTTGAACCGGTCGAAGATCTGCGCAGAACTGAGGTAATACATCTCGCCGCCGTCCAACCGCGTCAACTCGTCCAGCAAGTCGTTCATGAATTTCTGGAAATCGAGAAACACCAAGTGGATGTCGCACTTCTTCATGGCAGCGATCAACGGGGAGTAAAATACCGTCAAGCACTTTTTGAGGAGCTGGGTGAGCTCGGGCTCTTTCCACAATTGCTTCATTAGCGTTTTGTCCTGTGTGCGAATGTCAAGCTGCCACAACTGTTTGAGCGCAGCGTAAAGCTCCAGGCCGCCCGTTTCGTTGTTTTCGTTGATCTCAACATAATGATAATACGAGGGCATGATCTCGTTTTCAAACACTTCTCGATCAGCCTGTTGCAACTTTGGTTCCACGAGGTCAGAGCTGAGAATGGTAAGAAAGAGGTTGGTGCCCAGGCGGACCGTTTCCTCCCTGAGATCGTCGTACAAGTTGGACCACTCATGCACGTAGGAGTGGATTCTTTCCACAAAGACACCGTACTTTTCGTCCGCCAAGGGAGTCGTCGTCAACACCTTCTGGCGCTCTTTCGAGTTGTCGTCAAGGTCCTCATCCAAAAGTGTCACAAAGATCATCACCAACAAGCTGTTGGCGCCTGGACTGGACAGTAGCCCAAAAGTAGGAACGTCAATCAACAAGAGATCAATCATGCGAGACATGATTTTCATCGGATTGGTGAACCTCAAGATCCCGTAGCAGATCTTGTACGGGAAAAGGCGATGGAATTTGCGGCACTTGTGGAGCCAGGTGCTCGAGGAATCTTGAGAGAAGAACATTTGGTAGATTGTCGCCGCCACCTCCAACTTGGACCACTCGATGAACGATTTCAACAACGGCAGAACCTCTTCCATCAGCGTGCTTTTTCCAAACTGGCCAAAGATGTCGCTCAATTCGTGGGGGTTTTCCAACAACTGGTCCTTCAACTTCTCGAAATCCTTGCTCAAATGGTAGGCCGTTCCTGAGATCTGGTTCTGGAATTCCTCCTGGGTTTTCAACCGTAATTTTTCAAGCTCCACGCGCTGTTCGTAGTCCAGCAACTGCTCGGCAGACAACGAGTCAAAACTCGTTTCTTCGTCGGCGAAAAAGTGCAAGAAGCAGTCGCTGTTGGCAATCTCCCGCTGCGCCACCACCGTGTTGATGTATCCGCGGAGCGCCAAGCGGAGTTTCTCCCTGTGGAACTTTGTTGTACCTTTCTCGGACACACTGACGTCCAGCCCGACATCTGAGTCGGATGCCGGGGTGGGCGAAACCACAGAACTGTCGACCGCAGCGCTCGGGTCAATGCCGTTGTCGTGCTTGATGGGTTTCGGGAGGCGCCCCACGTTTGTGGACATGAGCGCTGGGAAAAGTGATTTGAGATCCTGCTCGAACGCCTTGAATTCCTTGTAGGTCCTCGAAACAAAGTGGGAGTTGTACGACCAGCCCTTTTCGGCCTTCGACCGCCTCGTCACCTGCACCACATACGAGTAGTGCACCTCGGTCAAGTGTGTGTGGCTGGAAAGAGCTCTGAGCGGGTTCAACGACCAGGACCGAGACACGTTCCCGTGCGCTGCGTCCACCGCCACAATGTTCAAGCTCCAGTCGTTGATGTAGGGCATCTTCTCGTAGTCGTGCAAGTTCTGCGGCGAGGTGAAGTTCTCCAAGCCCACCTTCACCATGGCTGGGCTGTGGGCGATTTTGTCCAACTTGCCCTGGTCCGACGGCTTCAAGTGGTCGCCCTGCAAGTACTCCACCTCTTTTTGCGAGCTGAGCATGGAGTTGTAAAACAAGCCGAGCACGCGGAGCGCCCGCGCGTTGGCCTTGCCCCGCTTGGTATTGCCCGTCTTCCGTTCCGGTGCGTTGGAGATGTTTTTCGAGTTGAAGCTGTCGACAAACGGCTGCACGGTGCCGGCCCAGAAGGACACCTGGTCCTTATGCGAGTTCATGCTGAGGAACGGGAAGGTGACCATGTAATTGGAGTAGAAGTACTGGAGCATGGGGAGGCTTGCCGGATCCCCGGAAGCCCGGGGATTAAACGGCGGCCCCAAGTCCGCCAACGCGCCCGGGTGGGACAAATGGTGCAATTCCTCTCTGAGGCATTCTTCCACGAGAAACTTCTTGAGAAAGTGCTCTTGCGTGGCCGAGTACTCGCCAAGAAAGGAAAGATCGGTAGTCATGCGTGGTTTTGTGCGAGGCAATGTGGAGCTGTAGTATGTGGAGAAAAAGAGCGGTCCAGGCCAGAAACCCCGAAAAGCGGAATCGCAAGCAATGAAGCGGGGAAAGGAGACAGGGTATGGATTTCTGGAAATTGTCAGAGCTTTGAGTGTGCCTGTTGATGCCTCTGGCTTAAGCAAGTGAACGGAAGCAGCACAGGTCGAGAGGCAACTGAGCGACTGCAAAACTATGGAGAGAACATGTACGCTTGCAGCTTGCTTGTGGCTCAGCTCGTGTGTTTCAAAAGATACATATTCTGGATCTTTCCAGCATAGTTGAGGATCCAAGGAAGTGAAGCTGCTCTACGGAAGGAGAATGGCCTAGACGGAAGAGGAGGGATGCAGGGGAGAGTGAAAAAAAAAAGATGAAGCTTTCAAGAGAGCTTAAAGAGCAATCGGGGCGTGAAGCGACTGATTAGGCAAGTCTCTAAGCTGGATCTGGAGGCGCAGTGACTAAAGAGCGCCCAATCGGGCCAAAAAGGGGAACTGAGATGTGCCGATTTCTAACCGGACAAGACGAATTAAAGAAAAGGAAAAAGACTAGCCAAGAGCCTCAACTCACAGAAATCGGAGGGTGTTAACAATTTTATTTTCTGTGGTCAATTCTGTCTGTGTGGAGAGGCCATGGAATGCGAGCCAGATCGAGACACAAGGTTGTCAAAGCCATTGGCCATGATACAAAAAACATCAGTTTGCTCGGTCCAGAGGCCCAAAACCCTCAGGGTGTGGAAAAGGCCACGCTTTGACTTTACACATGCAAGAATTGAAAGAACAGGAAAGTCAAGCAGATTTGCCGATAGAACACTTGTCGCCGCCCTTGAAATCCCTGACTTTGATTATTCAAATGAGACTACATTGACTGTTTTCAAGCAAAGCGTGTCGCTGAGTTTAGGGAGGATCTCCCAAAGCGGCCATTGGAAAATTGCACCCAGCCCTAGTGCGATGAGATGCCCTACAAAATGCCAGAAAACAAGAATGGGGCAACCAAAGCAAGCGGATAAGCAGACCAATTGAAAAGGAAATCAACGAAACACCCGAAACCGCCCAATGAAACAAAAAAAAAAAATCAAAGAAAAGTTTCTCCAATCATCTTGGGTCTTCGCATACGGTGGCTCTTCGCGCTATACGCACCACCCCATCGCCCATATAATTTTTTTCTACCACACTCTTCTGCACCATGGGTACCCAAAAGAAGGAAAAAGTCAGAAGAACCAAGGAAGGTGACACCCGGGCGGGAAACCTTCGCGTCAAAGGTGAGAACTTCTACAGAGATGCCAAAAAGGTCAAGCATCTCCAGATGTACAAAACCGGGCGGGCCGTGCGGAATGCCAAAGGAGAAATCATCCGTGCCGCCGCCCTCCAGTCCACAGACGCGCCGGTGGCCCGCGTGGACCCGAACCGCAAGTGGTTCGGCAACACCCGTGTCATTGCCCAGGACGCCTTGACGCATTTCCGGGAGGCCATGGGCGACAAGAAGCACGACACCTACTCGGTGTTGTTGCGCAGAAACAAGTTGCCCATGTCGTTGTTGGACGAGAAGGACCAGACGGAGTCGCCCACGGCACGCATTCTCGAGACCGAGTCGTACGCGGACGCCTTTGGCCCGAAGCAGCAGCGCAAAAAGCCGCGGGCCACCGCCGCGTCGTCGTTGGAGGAGTTGGCCGACGTGTCGGCCGCCGACGAGAAGCTGTACCAGGAGAAGCAGGAGTTGGACTCCACGCTCGGCTTGATGGGCGGCTCGTTCTTGGACAAGGACGACTTCACGCAGGAGGCCAAGGAGGCCATTTTCCACAAGGGCCAGTCCAAGCGCATCTGGAACGAGTTGTACAAGGTCATCGACTCCTCCGACGTGGTCATCCACGTGTTGGACGCCAGAGACCCCTTGGGCACCCGCTGCGAGTCTGTCGAGAAGTACATTCGCGAAGAGTGTCCCCACAAGCACTTGATTTACGTGTTGAACAAGTGTGATTTGATCCCCACATGGGTTGCGGTATGTTTTTTTCAGTCTCTACGAGACCTCCGGTTCTGGGCTTCGGCACCAGCCATCCACCATCCACCATCCACCATCCAGCATTCACCATTCACCAGTCACCATCCAGCCATTTACTCTTAACTTCTAGCACCAAAGGCTTTTGTCAGGGGGACGATCTCCCTCGGGATCCCACATCGTTGCCTGTTATGTCTTTGGAAAATCAATTCTACCCGCCCGTGGTCCCGTCAAGGTGCCCATCCGTTCTGGCTGGGCTTTGACCACACCAGCCAATAGTTCTTATTGGCTACCAGGGTAGAACCGGCACCTTCTGAGTTGGACCTACTCTTTGTGAGTTTGTCCGTAGTATAGGAGCCGACACCTTTTCTCTACACCTCCTGGATGACTGGACTGGCCCGGATCGGTGGCCTGGCTTTCTGGCACTGTGCATGCTGGAGACGGCAGGTGCGCCACAGAACCGTCCCACCGACAAACTTTACTAACATCAGGCTGCTTGGGTCAAGCACTTATCCAAGTCGTACCCCACACTTGCATTCCACGCATCGATCAAGAACTCGTTCGGTAAGGGCTCTTTGATCCAGTTGTTGCGTCAGTTCTCGACGTTGCACTCGGACAGAAAGCAGATCTCCGTCGGGTTCATTGGTTACCCCAACACAGGCAAGTCGTCCATCATCAACACCTTGCGTCAAAAGAAGGTCTGTACCGTGGCCCCGATTCCCGGCGAAACGAAGGTGTGGCAGTACATCACGTTGATGAAGAGAATTTTCTTGATTGACTGTCCCGGAATCGTGCCTCCCAGCAATAAAGACACCGAGTCGGACATTTTGTTCCGAGGCGTTGTCAGGGTGGAGCACGTGTCCAGCCCCGAGCAGTATGTTCCGGACATGTTGCAGAAGTGCGAGAGAAAGCACTTGGAGAGAACGTACGAGATCAAGGGCTGGAAGCGGTTCGAGGACGACGCCAGTCTCTTGGAGGAGGCCAGCACGGAGTTCATCGAGCTCCTAGCCCGCAAGCACGGCAGATTGTTGAAGGGCGGCGAGCCCGACGAGGTGGCCATTGCCAAGCTCGTGTTGACCGACTTCAACCGCGGCAAGATCCCGTGGTTCGTTGCGCCTCCACAAGACGACGAGGTGAGAACGGGCGTGGACAAGAAGGCGGAGCACAAGAGAAAGAGAGCCGAGCGGGAGTTTGGCAGAGACTCCAAGAGAGCCAAGGTGGAGGAGACCGACAAGACCGAGGTCGAGGCCGAGGCTGAGGCTGAGGCTGAGGCCGAGCAACAGGAGGAAACGACAGGCGGCGAAGGCCAGCAGCTCGAGTAGCGATCTAGTTCTTATTGTACACTATTTGCATTTACATGGAGTCACTTTTCCCAGGACTTGACGCCTTCAAAGACGTCGCCCAAGCCCGAAAAGTAGCCCTTGTGTTTCTCAAAAACACCCAAGTCCGAGTTCACCTGTCTGAGGAGCTCCTTGAAGCACTCCATCAACAAGTACGCGTGCAACGTAGACGTCATCTGCTGGGTCTGGTGGCCCGAGTACTGGCCGATGGGCGAGGTGAAGTACTGGCGGATCACGGGCGAGATCGGAAGCAAGTGCAACTCCTCGGCCAAGTACTCCACGGACGGCTTGTTGGAGCCCTTGCCCAAGTCCGCGGCGCCCATGGCCGGCGCACCGAGCTCCTTGGCCTGCGGCTTCCCCAGCGTGTTCAAGAGCTGCGCGCCAATGTGCTTCAAGTCGTAGAAGTTGGGGAAGTACTTGGCGCACCACCAGAAAAAGTCGTTTTCGTCGGTGGGCAAGATGTCGTTGATCAACAAGCTGATGAAGAAGCCCAAGTCGTAGCCCGCGTGGTAGCTCAACCAGTGGATGGACGGGTCCAACAACAAGCCGCTCTCGGTCATCAACTCGGCAAACAACACGTGCGGGATGCCCTGCGACGCGTGCGAGGCAAAGTTGATCTGCGCCGTCTGCGCCAACATCGCCAAGTGCTCCTCGTTGAACATCTCGCTGGACAAGTCGTACTGGAAGTTGAACTGCCAGATCACCGAGCTGCTGGCCTCGCCGCCGCGCACCTTGACCGCGCACAACGACACCTGGATGAGGCTGAGCAAATCCAGGTTGGACCGCAACGTCTGGAAGTGGTAGTCGGACGCGGATTTGAACGTGCCCACGGGCCGCGCCACGATGCCGGGGATCTCCTGGTGGATGGAGATGAACACCGTGGCCGTCTTGTCGTTGATGAACGCACGCAACGCGCTGAACTCGTGCTCCAAGTTGAAGTTCCAAACCTCCTTGATGATGGGAACGGACTGCTGCATCATCTGCGGCGGGCCCATGTTGAACCGGTGCATCATCGGGCCGCCCTGGCTCTGCGACATGCCCTGCGAGACGCCCTGGTTGCCCATCGACATCTGCGGCATGGCGTTCTGGTTCTGGTTCTGGCTCTGGCTCTGGTTCTGGTTTTGGTTCTGGCTCTGGCTCAGGCCCTGGTTCTGGTTTGTGTTTTGGTTCTGGTTCTGGCCTTGGCTTTGGTTCTGGTTCTGGCCTTGGCTTTGGTTCTGGTTCTGGCTCTGATTCTGGTTCTGCGTTTGCGTCTGGTTCTGGAGCGCGGCCAAAAGCGGGTTGGTGCCGAGCGCTGGCGGGTGGAGGTGGTGGAGAGGTCTTTGCATGTGGCGCTGCTGCATCTGTAAGTGGGAGAATTGCGGCGAGCCGCCCTGCGCTGCCTGTGGTTGTGGCAAGTGCTGCAGCTGCTGCAGCTGTAAGTACTGGAGGTGCGGGTTTCCGTTCATTGCTGGCGCGTGCCGATAATGCGCTTGTGGTGGAGTAGTAGGATGGAGGATTTTGGTGATGGTGCGGGCACTACACTACGGGCCACAAGAGACATACAAAAACGAAAACAACACGTAGCGTTCTTGGGAAAAATCAAAGGAGCGGAAAATTGTAAACATGCACGAGCGACGGCCAAATCAAGGTTCCAGTCGTGCAGATATAAGTGACGGAGTATGGCCAAATGTTGCAGGCTTGTGTGGTGGGGGTCGCGAGGTCTGGTCTGGTATGGAAGATCAGCCTGCGGCTGGAGGAGCCGCGTCCGGGTCCGCCCGACTATAGCTGCTCCCTCACGTTGCCCTCCGTGCTGCCCTGCAAGAAGTTGTGGTCGCCGATTCTTCTCGGCTTCACCAAGTATTGCACAAGGAACGTGAGTGCACACGCCAAACACAACCCCGCCACCACAAAGTACACCACGCCCAAGGTCATGTTGCGCCCGCCGAGAACGGTGCTGGTGGTGATCAACACGGACTTGGTGCCGCCAAAGACGGACACCGGGTAGTGCATGGCGATCTCCATCTCGTAGGTGCCCGAGGCGAGCGTCTCGGTGGTGTTCTTCGCGTAGAGCTTGTAGAACGTGGGCAAGCCGGCGGTGCGCATCCAGTTCTGGAGGTGCTCCCACTGCGAGAGGTCCGGCATGTTGTCGTCGGTGTAGCCGTCCGGGTACATTTTCGCCCAGTTGGGCGGCGGAACCACGTGTGCGGCCGCGTACGCCGTCTTTTTGAAGCGCGTTTTGCGGTCCGACGGCCACGACACGCCGCTCAGGCTCAACTCGTAGGTCTCGTTGTCCGAGCCGCTCTTGGTGTTGAGCAACACGGGGTCCGAGAACGTGTCGTTGAAGAGCGAGTTGGCAATCAAGCCGCACGGGTACACGGGCTTGCCGTCGCGCTGCGTGAGCGGGTCGCAGTTGGACGTGAGGTCGTCCGCGGCCACCGCGTCGCCCGCAAGCTGCTGCAAGTCGTACGACTCCACGTACTTGCGGTGGTTCTGGTAGAAGTTGGTGAGCTTGTAGTAGAGGTAGATGGGCGGCTTGATGTCGTGCGCGAGGTTGAACTGGAGGTAGCACGTGTCCACCGCGTCGCCCGCGGAGTCCGTGTTGGAGGCCACCTTCCACTTGAGGTCGGGGCTCGCGTTGTGGTGGAGGTTCCACAGCGTGTACTTGGCCGGGATCTTCTCGTACAGGCTGCCGGCGCCGGCGCAGTGCGTGTAGTCGACGAGCACGTTTTCCACGTTGTACGTGGCCAAGATGATGGCGATGCCGAGCGGGGCGAAGATCGCTGCCACGAGGAAAAGCATGGGGATCACGGTTTTGGGCGTGAGTATGGGTTGCCACGCCTTCAACCGCTGCTGCCGGAACGCGGTGTTGGGCGGTTTTCTGGACTTGTGGACTTGCGACGCGGGCTCGTCGTTTTCGGCCAGCGACCCTCGGCGGCGGCGGAGAAAGTTCATGGCGAAGTGGAGGTGTACGCTGTGGTGATGTTTAGTGTACACGCACGCGCGACGAGGCACAGAGCGAGCCACCAAAAATAGACCGGGGCGAAACGGGCGAACTGGCGGTTGGCGGGGGCGGGGAGGCCATGGACGGGGGTTTTGGGTGGTTGGGGGTATCATTCTGGCTCCGTGTGCTGGGTGGGTCTGGCCCAGCGAGGGTCAAGCCGGCTGCAAAGTGCGGCCTGCTCCGTCGAGGCCAGAAACCGGAAAAATTGGAGTGATTTCTGAGGTTTTTTTTATTTTGGGTGGCGGAAAGCCTTGCGGCAAAGTTCGTGGTGGCTTTTCTTTGTGTGGTGAAGTCATGGTGGTGTTTTGGAACGGAGGAGGTTATCGGTTCACGGTTTTTTGCCACTCTCGCAGCCAATCGTCTAAATCAAAAACACAGCTATTAAAGAGTGAGAAGGCAGAGCAGGACGCTTTGTGGAGGAAGCAGAATCGGACGTTTTCCAAAGAAACGATTTCAAACGCTCAATCTACAGACTCGAGCACCAGATCTGACTATAGCACAATCTCAAAGGACCAAGAAGATCTGCACCGCATCGCAGAAGATGCAAAAGCCGTTGAGCCTGATCCACCAGCCCCAAAGCGCAGTCCAGAGCCCACTCCAAGGCCCAGTCTAAAACGCAACCCCAAGACCCAACGCAAAGGCACAGCCCCAAAATCGTCCAGCCTTCCGACCCAAAGCCAAACCCAGCCAGCTTAAAAAGCAAACTCTCCCCCGTAGATCACAGTCTCACCGGGCCATCGCGCTTTTCGCCCATCACCTCTGGGCCGAGAAACCCTCGAACAAAGCCCCCCCCCCGCCCCCCCCCCCCCCCCCCGGGCCCCCCCCCCCCCCCCACCCCCCCCCCCCCCCCCCCCCGCCGCCCCCCCCCCCCCCCCCCCCCGCCCCCGCCCCACCCCCCCCCCCCCCCCCCCCCCCCCCCCCCCCCCGCGATGGCTCTGGCCGAAACGAACCCCCCGGCACGGCGCAAGGGCATCCCGGCCATCACCGGCGAGATCGACGCCAACAACGCCATCCACATCTTCCCCCACGCCGTCGCCCCGTACCGGTCTACGGTGATGGCGTACGCCACGTCGTTCGTGTCCACCAGCATCGGGTTCCCGTTTGACACGGTCAAGACCCGCATCCAGTCGTACAAGAAGTTCACGTCCGTGTGGGACTGCGTGGTGCAGTCGTACCGCATGGACGGGGTCCGCGGCTTCTACCGGGGCATCTGGGCGCCCATGTTCTCCACCGCCTTCACGCGCTCGCTCAGCGTGACGCTCTTCACGGGCGCCAAGCCGCACTGCTACCTGGCGCTCTTTGGCGACTCCGCGGCCGCGCAGTTGCACCCGGTGGTGATGAACGTGCCCGTGTGCTTCTTTGCCGGCGCGTGGGCCGGCCTCGGCACCTCGCTCATCGCCAGCCCGTTCGAGTTCGTCAAGGTGTACTCGCAGATCTCGGCCTTGGCCTACAAGCTGAGCCACCCGCACGCCCGCGCCGTGCACAAGCGCTCGTCGCTCGACATTGTGCGCTCCGTGTGGCGCCACAACGGGCCGTGGGGCTTCTACGCCGGCTTCCGCTACCAGCTCCTCCGCGACGCCGGCGGCTCCGGCGTGTACTTTGCCGTGTACGAGTCCGTCAAGTGGGCGTCCAACATGCTCATCCACGGCGACCCGGCGCAGTCGTCGCCGTTCTCCATCGTGGGCGCCGGCGGCTTGTCCGGCGGCTTGTGCTGGGCCGCCATTTTCCCCGTGGACACCACAAAGTCGCTCGTGCAGAAGGACGTGGTCACCAACACCTTGCGCGTGGAACAGGGCTTGCCCCCGCTCCCGCCCAAAGATCGCGCCTTGAGCTTCCGCAGCCACATGTACCGCGGCGTGGGCGTGTCCATGTCCCGCTCCTTCTTGACCAGCATGGTGTTTTTCAGCACCTACGAGTTTGCCATGAAAACATTCGTATGACCGCACCGGGTGCATACGCTCATAGACTATAGACCAATCCTCACTTATCTGTTTCTTCTTCGGCCGCGCGTCTCCTGCTCCTCGCCGTGCTTGCTCTGGCTGGCCCGCCGCGAAACGCGCCGTTTGCGGATCGGCTCCTCGTCGATGTCGTGCGCGAGCTCCTGGAGGCTTCTCTTGATAGGCGAGCGCGACCGTGTCCGGAGTGCCGGGTGGTCCTGCGAGTCGGTGTGGAGATGCGCGTCGCTGGGCAACCGCGTGGCCCGCTCCGACGCCGGGGCGGCCGTGGGGCCTCGCTGCTTTTTCATGGGCGACGACGGCATCGCCTCCGGCTTCAGCGGCTCGGGGCTTGCTTCCCGCGGCTCCTCTTGGCTCTCGCGCGCCGTTTTGTGGTTGCGCAAGACCCTCGCCGGTGGCGTGGCGGCTTTCCTTTTGGGCTTGCCCGTGATGGGCTTCTTCACCTTGGCGGCCTTTCTCGTGGGTCTGCTTTTGGCCACTTTGGCTGGGTTCGCTTTTGGCGATTGGGCCGCTTCGGGCTCCTTGTCCTCCACGCTCGGTTTGGACTCGTCCAAACCAGCTTCTGTTGGCCCTCCCAACTCTAGGCCCTTGTCCGTCTCCTCGTCTTGTTCCCGTTCTGTTTCTGCCATCTCCAAGGTCGGTTCTGTGGTTTCGGCAGACTCCGCTTCGCCGGCTTCTGGTTCCTCTTCGACACCTTGGGCGGCAGACTGCTCGCCTAAATCAGAATCAACGGCATTGGATTTTGGTTCATCTTGCGACTCGATCGTGTGCTCATCGTCAGTGTGTTTATCGTCGGTGTGCTTATCTTTGATAATCTTCACGGCCTTGTCCTTCATCAAGCTCATTATATGGTGCACAGTATCGTTTTCCTCTGAAGGCTGACCAAGAGTTCCGTCTTCAGACTCCTCCACCTGCGGTGTTTGAGACTCTACTTCCGAGTAGTCATTCTCCTCAACATAGGTCGCTGGTCTGACGTCGGAAACATTGGTGAGGTCCTCGGTCAGAGGAGGTATGATGTGAATATCTGGGACTTCCGCAGCTTCGGCTTCCACTTCAGTGTCTGAAACTTCCCGAGAGTCGTTACTGGAAAACTTGGATCCCACAAATCGGAAAACGTCGTAGAACGGCTGCAATACTCTGTTGCGTGGCGAGTTGCCCGGATCAGTGTTTTGCGGATCAGCAGGAAATGCCTCGGTGGGTTCTTCTTGATCTCTGGCTCCCCCCATGGAATCGTCGCCAGACCCAGCGGCTTCAATGGCTGATTCTGTCACTTTCGTAGACGGCTCGAGGTCTTCTGTGGGCTCAGGCGTAGCACCTGAGAACATTTGCTCTGGCTGTTCCACCATTTCCCCGACAGATTTTTCAAAACTTTTCTCAGAAGATTCCACAGAATCTTTTGCAGGTTCGGGCTGTTCGGCAGATATCGAGGTCTCGTCGGCCAATTGCTCAGCAGGCTGGTCGACAGCATCCCGGATGGTTTTTTCGACCAATTCCTTGAAAGATTTCTCGGGGACTTCGACAGAATCTTCGGGGAAACCCGCAGGTTCTTCGTGATTATTCTCGGTTTCGCTCACATCTTCTGAGGCCCTCTCAGCAGGCTGATCCACCATTTCTCTCACCGAATCTCCAACAAACTTCTCAAATGACGTTTCAGGCACTTCAGCAGAGGAGACATCGAGGACGTCTGCGGGTTGATCGACCACTTCTCTCACAGAGTCTTGAACAAATTCTTGGAATGACATTTCGGGGATTACGGCAGGCTCCAGAGCTTCAGGTTCGTGAGCATTTTCGAAAGTTTCCTCTGGATAAAGCTCGCCTGGCTGCTCCACGGCTTCTCGCACGGTATCCTCGACAAACTCTTCGAAAGTTTTCGTGGCAACCTCCTCATTGTCCGAAACGTCGCGTGAGATTTCAGCAGGCTGATCGACCATTTGTCTGACAGAGTCCTCGACAAACTTCTCAAATGTAATATTTGTAGCGTCAAGAGATTCTTCAGCTGGTTCTTCAGGGCTTCCAGTTTCCTCCGAGACACTCATGGCCTCAGCAGGCTGGTTCACCACTTCCCTCACGGAATCTCCGACGAACTGTTCGAAAGATTTCTCATGGCTTTCATTGTCTTTCAACGGGTCTTCTGCAGGCTGAACATTCATTGCTCTCACAGAGCCGTCGATGGGTTCCTCCGAGGAATCCCCACTTCCATTGATGTCACCATCTTCTCCTTGCGAAGATTCGGATGCATCAAGCTGCTGGCTTTCAACTGGAGCCTGGTCTAAAATTTCAACGATCGAGCGAAGTTGGCTTGCTTTTGGAAGTGGAAGTAGCGTGCTCGACTCGAACTCGGAAGACACAGTTTCAGAATCTTCACCTGCAGCATCCTGCAAAGACTCTTCCATTGGTATGTCTGAGTCCTGTTCGTTCAATACGACACGTCCCGCATCAGAACCAGCCTGATTTCCCACAGCGTTGTCTTCCTGGCTTTCTGAGACTGCACTCTCTGCAGCCACCTCATCGTGCTCTGCGTCATCAGAATTCGCAAAACGCCAATGGAATGGGTTGAGTTTCGAGACTGCAGATCTGAATCTTTTCTTTGGGCTTTCGCCTTCGGATTCATGTTTTCTTTTAAACAGTTTCGAGTCCTCGGACACACCGTTTTGCTCAATCTCCGCCGCGGTGACTTCTTCACCGGGTGGTTCACTTGCCTTATAGACGCTTTCGAGGATAGGGGTGTTTCTGGACGATTCTAGCTCTTGGATGAGCGAGGGCTGAACAAAATCTTCAGCCTCTTCAAAAGTCTCAACAATCACCTCTTGAATCTCTTCGGGCTCGACAATCTCAGTGGGCACCAACGCATCGTTTGAGACTTGAGTGACAAACTCAAGAGCGAAATTAGGGGTCTCGACTGAAGGCGTCACACAAGGAGTTTCGATGGACGTGGGCTCGATGAGCCTTTCGTTTTCAAATTCGGTGAAGTTGTCGTACACCACCAAAATTTCGTCGACGTCCGCGGGTTCATCGACGACGACATTCTGGTCCGACTCCGACTCCGAGTCTGACATGTCGATGTCATCTAGAACCGGAATCTCCGGTTTCAGCAAAACCGCTGCTTCCTCGTGAGTCACCGTATTTTCCTGGAATTCAAGAGGATCGGGGTTTTGAGGGTGCTCGGAATTTTGGGTGTCGTTCGACTTCTGAGAGTGAGCGAAAGGGTTGAGCTGTTTGACCCAGCCCCACAAGTTTAGCAGGGGGCGATCTGTTTCCGGCTCTTCGGATTCGTGTTCGACATCCTGGAACTGGTCCCTTTCCGACTCGGCATCTGTGCCCAATTCTTCTTTGAGTTGGGCCACTGCCTCGAGATGAAGATGGAACTTCCGCTCCGTCTCCTTGAGTTGTTTGAGCACCGCCCTGGGGTCTTCCTCTGGGATACTTTTGAAAACAGGAAATTGGAGGTTGGCAACTGGGACGCTGGAAACATGTTCAGGACCGCCGTTGACCGCAAGCTCACTGTCTGTAGAGCTGGCTTCCACGTCCGCATCATCCACGAGCTCTTCTGCATCTTCAGCAGCATCCACATCTTTGCTTTCCTCCTCGTTGATGAGTTGACTTTCAGCTTCCGCAAAACTTTCAAGGTCCACGGCATCAACGTCAGCGCGAGCGTTGCCCTGCTCGAGGAATAGTTCGCTTTCCTGCTCCACGAAGTCCTGGAGTTCAGTCTTCATGTCTTCCGTGAGCACCTCCATTTCATTTTGCAGCTGGTCGTAAATGATGGATTCGACTAAGTCGGTGAG
The DNA here is from genome assembly GCA_008065175.1 of Metschnikowia caudata. Lineage (NCBI taxonomy): Eukaryota > Fungi > Ascomycota > Pichiomycetes > Serinales > Metschnikowiaceae > Metschnikowia > Metschnikowia caudata. Next base: position 87,966 of record VATF01000011.1, read on the forward strand.
ATATGCCAGATCGGAGGAAATGGCGTTGAGCGCAGATGCCGCCGTTTCCGCTAAGCTTTGTTCACTCAAATGGACGCCGTCGTAACCTGTGCTTTGTGCGGCTTCCAGTGCGGCTTCCAGGAACTGCTCTTCAGGTGGATATTCCTCATTACCGTCATCGACAGCATTTTGATCATCGAAAGATTCGTCCCCTTGTGCAAAGGCGCCTAGAATCTCTGGATCCAAATTCTGTTTGAGATTGGCTTCGGCGTCAGCTTCTGACTCTGACTCTGCAACGAGTTCGGGCTCCAAAGCCGGCTGAGGCGACTCGACTCCGTGATTGTTCTCCGAGGTGTCTTCTTTCTCGGCCGCAGAATCCTCGGCCGCAGAATCTTCGGAGCCAATTTCTTCCGAGGATGCCTCCTCAGAGCCAGGTTCGTCGATGCCAGAGTCCTCGGACCCTATTTGCTCGGAATCGACATCTTCGGATTCTGATTCTTGGGGTCTTGGAACGTCCGAAAGCCGAGGACGGCCGTTTTGCACCAGATACGCCACAGCCCGGGAGGCGAGCTGCTGCGTGAAAAGCTGGCTGTCGGATTCTGGCCCCTCGCTTTGGCTGAGAACCTCCAACTCCTCGTCAAACTCGTCGTCATATTCCTCCGCTTCAAGTGCTTCCGCCTCCAATTCTTCCGCCTCCAAGTCCTCGGACTGATCGAACTCCTCTGGCTCGTCAAACTCAGCCTCGATTTCCTCGGCAAAGTCCTCCGGCTCATCGCTTTCTGCTTGGCGCTCTGGCTCGGATATGATTTCTATTATGTCGTCATCGCTCTGCTCGCCATTGGCCATGTCGAAAGCATCGTATTTCGCCAGTTCCGGGTACGGCGAGTCCTGGCTCACTCGCAGGACCTGGTCGTTGCACTCGTCAATGGAGGTTTCGCCGTTTTCGGTATCTAGAAGCTGGCCGAGTTTGTCGAACGACGCCAGGAAAATCTGGGTCCGGTACTTGCGCCGGAGGTCTTCCTCGTGGGTCTTTTTGCGGAGCTGCACCAACTCCGACTTCTGTTTCGTTAGCGTGGAGTCGACCCGGGTCTTGAGGCCATCGATCCAATTGAGAAGATTATCGTTTTCATTGAACGACTCGCTGGCTGTGTGGAACGTCAGGTTGAACGTGGTGTTGCTATGCTTTTCGGCTGCTTTTTTTCGGCTCGCCAGCGGCGGATCGGGGAATTTCTGGCCGGCCATAGTAGTTGGCGTGGTGTAGAGCAAAACATCAGATACCCCAGGTCACGTGGGCAGGGTAGTCACGTGCAGGATCACGTGCAGGATCACGTGCCCCAGTGGCTTTCTACACGTACAGACGAATCTATGCAGCGTTATGCTAATTAAAGCAGCTCGAAAATGAAAAGGAGCCACTTGACACGGTTGAACCGCGCCATGCAGTTGACTTCTCGGAGCTGCAACTCGCGGAGCATCTTCAACTCGGACTCCAAAAGAAGCTCCTCCTCGTGTCCCTTCACGTCCTCTCTCTCGCACTTGTCAAGGAGAATGCGGTGCTCCAGCTTGAAGCTTTCAATGTTGCTGAGAATGTCGGCCATGGCGTACACCAACGACTTGCTGATGAACTGGAAAGATGCAAACTCTCTGTGGCGGAAGAGGTAGAACGTTTTCAGCGCCGCTCTGTCGGCACTCCGGGGCACCTCCTGGATCTCCACCACGTTGCTGGTCACGAGCCGGTAGACCTCGTTCTTCACCGTGCGCTCCTTCAACAAGACCAGGTTGGAAATGGCCTTTTCGTCCACCAACTTCATTTCTTTGATGCACCGGAGCACGCGAAACGCGTTGTGGCCCAAGGTGGTCTTGATCAAGAGGTCGTGGTGGAACTGCTTGACGTGTTTAGCGAGCTGCAAGAACGGGATGGTGTATGAGCCCGGGCCCACTTCGAAAAGAAAGGCGATGTTGCCCGAGCAGAGGAGCCGCATGTGCTCGGCAAGAAGCGTGAGCGAGTGCATCTCGGCCGTGTCGGAGTCGCCGCCGTTTTCCGTGTCGAAGTCCCCGTTTTCGTAGCCGTTGGCGGTGTCGAAGCCCTCGTCCTCAATCTTGACCCTCTTGCTTGCGTGGTCCGCGTCCTCGGCGACACGTTTCGCCGGCTTCAAAAAGTTCTGCGTGAGGATGGAGTTGCGCAAGTCCAAGTTGCGCGGCAAGGCGCGCGCCACGTCCCGGAGCGAGAACACCGTCTGCTTGCCGTCCACCAACTTGTTTTCCACGGAGCGCATGAGCAGCAGCTCTTCCTCGGGTGCAGTGACGAGTCCAGAGACGCCGAGGTACGGGTGGTGCAAGTCCGGCGACTGGCGCTCCACCAACGCGCAGCAGGCGGTGTAGATCAGCAGCGCCACGAGCCCCATGCGCGAGTGCGCCAAGCTCACCAACGCGCGCAGGCGCAAGGCCTTTTCGAAGCGGGGCAAGTTGAACGTGAGGGTGATGTGCGGGCGTAGCTTGTGCACGCCGTCCTCCACGAAAAGCACGTCCTTGGAGTCGAGGCCGGCGGCGAAGAGCTCGTCCAAGCGCGTCTTGGTGCGGGCCTTGCCCTCGGCCACGCGCTTGACCTCGGACGTGGTGGTGTTGCGCGGCACGAGCTTCATCGTTTCCTGGTACAACTTCTCCCACAAGTCCTCGAGCGGCAGGTAGTCGAGCGGCTGCAAGCGGCGGAGCCAACCCTCGTGGTAGAGCGTGAGAAGACAGTCCATCTTCTGCACCTGCATCTCCGGGTCGGCAAACAGCGCCACGTAGGCCTTGACCGCCACGTTGCCGTTCTCGAGCACGTTCTGCATGACCTCGGCCACGGGCTCGCCGTAGCGGGCCTTGACGTGGGATACAACGTCGCCGGCGTAAATGAGGCACTTGGCGCCGGCCTCGTTGAACGAGTAGTACACGGCGCCGGCCTCCGCCCAGTAGAACACGCAGTTGAGCTGGATCAACGACACCAACGCGACCTTGACCTTGCGGGCGGGGAGCCGGGTCCTGGCGCCAATGTCTTTTGTCGTTGAGCGGCCGCAGCTGATCAACGACAGCACCACGATCGCCGCGGTTTCGCCGAGGTTGTTCTGCACCACGCGCGTGTACAAGTACGACTGCGGCGACTGCGTTTTCGCCGCGGAGGAGAGTGCTGCCATGGTTGTCGAAGTTTGGATCGATGAGGATGGGAAGATGCGAGGTGGATGCAGGGAGGCACGGGTGCGGGCGCCGGTGGAGGAGGCGGGCTTCTACGAGGGGCGACGTTTCGGGGGAAAAAAGAGGCTCAGGCGGGAAGCAGCGGGCGCAAAGTAAACAGAACACTTTACCAAATTACAAAAATGGTCGTGGTTTCGTAGAAGCGTGGGCTCTTCGAGGTAACGAGAGGTACGGGTGTTCTGCGGGGCACGGGTCTCGTGGCATGCCAGAGGCCTGGAAACACCTTTGGACAGGGGCAGTCAGAAGCAAATTGCATGGTCGAAGGCGTGGGAGTTCCATGTGACGATGCGGTCCGCAGATTACTGAGGACAAAGCACAAGATTTATGATGAGTTCAGCATGAGGTTCATCGCGGGTTGCAGCCAAGAGATGCATTTAAGCTGGCCGAGGCAATCATCTTTAGCGGGAAGGCAATTTGAAGCTAAACCAATTCTTGGAGCTGGCTCTAGAAGTAGACGGTGGTGTTTTCGCTGCCTTAAATCAGCTCCTTGGTGCAATTCCTTGCTGTGTTGAAGAGGCTGCAAAATTGAGTACAAGAGCTGGAGTCCCAGCTACACGAGAACAACTCGTTTTGAATAAAAGGTATTTTTCAAGACGTACGCCTGGTGTGTTATAACGTGACCCCCGTGATCAAAGGCGTATCTTTCGACAAAGGCGTGTCTGTATTGTGTCTGATTTTATAAGCGGCCAAGCTCGAGAATGCGAACACACGGTAGTATCCAAGTGCCACAATTACCCGCTTCCACTCTACAAATTCTGCACCGTTCTATCGGTTTCTCGAGGCCCCGCAACTGAAAAAACCCCAACTGCAAATTCCAGCGAAAAAAATCCTCAACATCAGAGAATCAAAGCACCAAAGTTGTGGCAAAGTGTGGCCATACCCGGGTCTGGGAGGCACTGGTGTGGTGCCGCGCAGCCTCTACAGCGCTACCACCGCCTACTTCCTACACTACGCTTCCTCTCATGTCGAAACAGTTTCTAAAAGCGTCCAAGGCGGCCATCGAACGCAATGATCTCGACGACGCGCTCTACTACGCCGGCGAGGCCTTGAAGGAAGACCGCAAGTGCTACCTCGCGTATATTTTCCAGGGCAAGGCGTACCAGCTACAATCCAACACCGCCAGAGCGGAGAAGGCGTTTGAGAAAGCGACCGCTTTGGAGCCGGAAAACGTGTTGGGCTGGAAAGGATACCTCCAGACCGCCAAGGCGTCCGACGACTACGAGTCGTTTTTCCACATCCTCATTCAATACCTCCAGGTGCTCAGCGACCAGGATTTGCCCATGGCCGAGCCGTTGAAAGAGATGCACAACTACCTCCACGCGGGCAACTTCCGCTCCAACGACCCGCTCTACGAGTTCTACCTCCGCGCCACTCTTCCAGGCACAGAATTGGCCAACTTGGCGGGGCCCAGTTTGGGCAGACCGGAGGAAAACATCCGCAAGTTGTTGGTGTTGGTCAAGAACAGAGAGGACGCCGCCGTAGAGCAGGCGCTCACGCGCGAGCGCCGCACGTTGCCACACCGCCTCAATGCCCAGCACTTGGCCCACCTCGGTGATGTGGAGTGGTCGCTCCGCAAAAACTCCTCGCTTTCCGAGCTCTACCAGATGTACATCAACCACTGCGACGACGACGCAAGCCGGCGCCAGCACGAAACTGACTTTTTGAAGTACAAGTACGCGCTCTTGAAAGTGGCGCCCGAGAAGACGTCGTTGTTGACGGAGATCAAAACCATGGCCGAGGACTTGGTGCTTCTCGACTCGCCCGACGAGTTCACGTGGTCGTTGAACTTCGACTTGCAGGACTCGAAGCGGCTCGAGGACATGGACGCGTCCCAAATCGCCCACTTCATCAAGAAATTCCGCAATGGCAGTTTGGGCCTGCTTCTATACTATTTTGTCTTGAGTGACAGCTGCCCGTTTGACCGTGAATACTTCAAAGAGTTGGAGCCACAAACCCCAGAACCCAAGGTGGTGGATGCAGAACTCCCGGAGGAATCGGAGTATCTTGAGACCGACAATGCCGGCTCGGAATCACTTCTGGCTGGCGAGTTGAACGATCTCATGGAAAAAGCCTACGCTTCGTGCAAAAACTCCATGTTGGCACACCGGATCTACTGTCTCAACCAAATTTACTTTCAGGAGTACGAGCTGGTCTCGCTGCGGTACCCTGAGATTATTCGCAAGTTGGCGTACCATCTGAAAACATACGGCTTGGAGCTTGCAAACTGCAAGGAGGATATTTTGTGCCTGCTTGCCATCGTGTACACCTACTATGAGGCGCCTAAAAACTTTAGCCGTGCGCTCCAGTTGTACGACAAAATCCTCGCCGGAAACCCCGCACGGAAGCAGGCTTTGATTGGCAAAGGCTTGATCTTGGTGGCCCGTCGCGAACTCGAAGATGCGAATGCTCTTTTGCTGGACATCGTGGCGAAGTTTCCTGTTGATGCATCGGCTCTCAAGGAACTTGGCTGGTGCAATGTACTCCAGAAGAACTTCGAGGAAGGGAGAACCCATCTCGAAAAGTCTTTGCTGCTCGTGGAGGGCACATCGTCTCATGCTTTTGAGATGAGGGCTGACATCAGGTGGAGACTCGCCAAAAGCTACTTGGCCGAAGATACCGCAAACGAGGCGAACTTGAAAAAAGCTTACGACCTCTTGATCTTGTCTTTGAAGGATTCCAACACCCATGCTCCGTCCTACACGTTGTTGGGTGTTTTGTACCACGATTTCTACGACGACAACACGCGGGCTCAGAAGTGTTTCTACAAGGCATTCGAGCTTGATGTTTCGGAGGTGACGGCTGCAAAATACCTCGTCCAGGATTTGGCTGAGGAAAGCAACTGGGACATCACAGAGATTTTGTGCAAGCGCGTGGTGAGCTCCGAAAAGAGTCGGAGAATTCTTTTCAGCCAACTTAACGACGATCCCGACAAATCCTGGCCATACAGAGTTTTGGGGTGTTCTGCGCTCAACAGACAAGACGATGCCAAAGCCATTGAGTGGTTCCAAACGGCGCTCCGTATGCAAGCCATGGATGCTGAATGCTGGACCGGTTTGGGTGAGGCATACTTCAACTGTGGCCGCGTGGATGCAGCCATCAAGGTGTTCCAACACGTGACGAAAATCCAACCAGACTCGTGGGTAAGCCAGTATATGTTGGGACTCGCAGTGTGTGTGATTGGTGATTATGACAGTGGCCTTGAAGTTTTGAACAAGTCGTTGGAGATGAACCCAGACGCTGAGTGCATTTTGAATGCCATTTACGAGCAGTCGACGATGTACAGCTCGCAGCTTTTGATGGGCGGCTTCGTGGGAAGAACGTTGCAGTTGAACAGAGACACCATGGAAACAATCCTTGCTGCCTCTAAGATTAATAATCAGTCTTTGAGTTTGTGGAAGTCATTGGGCGATTGCCTTAAATTAGTGTGCAAAGTGCAGCAGGACATCGAGTCATTCCCCGTTCAGGACGTTTCTGCCGTTTTCGAAGGTATCGAAGGTGTTGATGACGAAAACTGCTCATTGATGAAAGCCAATGAGCTCTTCAGCCAAAAGCAGTACTTGGAGTCTGTGTCCATGTTCATTATTTTGGCCGCACGTGCTGCCATTGCGGTTTTGAAGCCGAAGTCGAACAAGTACATCCGCTCGTACACTCACTTCAACCTCGGCTTGGCGTATTTGGATGCGTTCAACATCAACGACGAAAGAGCAGAGGAATACCGCAACGCATCCATCGAGTGCTACAAAAAAGCCATCAAGATTGAGCCGGAGAATGCCCAATATTGGACTGCATTGGGCAATTCGTACCTCTCGTTCGACCCGCAACTCGCCCAGCATTGCTATATCAAGGCAAGTGTTTTCGACACCAGAGACGTTACTGTGTGGTCGAATCTCGCAGCGCTTTATTTGAGATATGACGATGCTGAGTTGGCGCAAGAGGCGTTTGACAGAGCCACATCGCTTTCACCTGAACAGTCGACTCCATGGCTCGGAAACGCTTTGACTGCAGAAGCTTTGGGCGACACCGACACATACCAAAGATTGTCGACCCACGCGTATATTTGCTCCAACGGTAGAAGCCCGTTGGCGCAGTTGTGCTACGCCATTTTTGTGGTCAACAGCCGAATCGGCCACTCGAAAGACGCCAGAGATGTGGAGGCCGCGCAGGAGTTCAGCATCGCCAACTTTGCCATCCAGACTTTCCTCAAATTCCAGCCCAACAACGAAACCGGGCTTCGCTTAGCGCTTGCACTCAGTGAGCGGTGTCAAACCTACGATACCAGCGTTGCCGTTGGCGAGAAGCTCGCGAATCTTTTGGAGCTCAAATTCGAGAAAACGGAAGACCCCGCTGTTTTGCTTGACTTTGCTAAAACAAAGACACTGTTGGGAAGGGTGTACTTGGGCTTGGAAAAATACGAGTTGGCTATCGAGAACGCGCAGCTCACGTTGGATCTCCTTGCCGAGGAAGAACAAACGGAAGAGGTGCAGAAAGCCCTTCTTTCCTCGAGAATTGTCATTGGCTTGGCATTTTTCTTCAACAAGCAATACAACGACGCCTTGGAGGAACTTCAGGTGATTCTTGGTGAGCACAGCAAATCGCAGCGGGCAGTTACGTTGATTGCACAGGTGCTTCACGCGCTTGGAACCGAGGAAACCAAACAGGCTGCAATCGACCAGTTGTTCTCGTTCATCGAAGAGAACGGCCTGTCGTTGATGGTGGTGTTGACTTTGGGTGCGCTTTCCGTGGTGGAGAATCTCGACGAATACTTTGTGCCAATCAAAGAAGAGTTGGACTCCTTGCCCGTCAGCGAGCTTGTGGGCGACACTCACCGGTTGGTGCCGGAGCTCATCAAGGAACTCGAAGAGCGGATCAGCGGAAAAAGCTCCCCAGTGTGGCAAAAATTTGCGCTTCTCTTCCCAAGCGATTTTGCCATCTGGAAAAACATCAATGCCCACATGGCGCTCACGACATCGCTTTTGACGGAATCCAAGAGAACGGCCGTGGATGTCGCGGACGCCTACGCCACCAAGGGCACCAGAAGAGAGCTCCAGAGGTCACTTTTGCTTTTCGCCGACAACAAAGACGTGAGGGAGGTGTTCACCTAAACCAACACAAAGTAACACTACATAATTACCAAAAAACCCGAAGCGCATCGAGTCGCCCGAGTAGTCGGACAATTTTAGCAGAAAGCGGAGAGATAGCGATTTCGCACCCAGGGCTCCTGCAGACCAGGTGCCACTTGTGCTATCACTGCAACTACTCCTTCTCCGTAGCCACGTCCCGAGTCCGAAAACGGCCGAATCGCAAGCGCTGTTGTCCCGGCGGCCAACCCCCCACACGCCAGCTTCAAGAAACGCCCCGATCAGGAAACGTCCCCGAGCACACACGTGAACACACGTGACGCCAGTCGTTCTAGCCACCCGCTGACCCTGCTGATGGACCCCGATCCCGTGATTTCCGCTATTTCTGGATTCTGACTAGCTTCTTTTCGGTGATCCCCGCTCCGCCAGCCTTCCGAAAACGCCGCTATCGGCGATCACACTGATCTCAGAACAACAACCCACAACACAGCTACACAAGCCACCCACAACATCCCGAAACAAGCCGAAACACGCCAAAAACAAGCCAAGGCACGCCGAAAGAAGCCAATACGCGCCAAAACCGACCCCACACACACGCAAAGCAATACTTAACCGCACCATGGAGTCCCACAGCGAGACCCGCAAGAAACACTCCAAACTCACCCAGGTGGTGCAGAACTTCTTCACCAAAACGCTGCAGATCCTCGTGCAAGCACGGTCGTTGCCCGAGCCCAAGGCGCTGCCGTACGACACCGCGGCCGAAAGCTCCAAGATCAACAAATGGTTCAATCTCTACATGGCCAACATCGACAGCGACTGGGTCAAGCAGGAGCTCCAGCCGTGGAGGTCGCAGGACCTCGCGCTGTTCCCGCCCATGATCATCGAAACGTACTTGGACCTCCGCCAGTTGAGCGCGGGCGAGACGGTGATGTTGGAGGACGAAACCGGAAACACCTGGACCGTGGCCGAGGGCGGGTCCAAGAAACAAGAGGTGGTGTTGGAGCGGTGGCTCGTGGAGTTTGACAAAGCCGCCGTGCAAAGCGCGCCGCTCGAGGAGCTCCCGCTCGTGTACAAGCACGCCATAGTTCTCCTCCGGGTGCTCTATGCGGCGGTGCGGCTCCTTCCGTGCTACAAGCTCAAGAAGTTGGTGGCGAAACTGCAAAACAAAAACTTGGTGCTCAAAAACCGGTTCGTGGAGGGCAAGCAGCCCATCACGTCCAAGCGGCGCGTCGGCTTGTCAAAATCCATCGTGCCCCACCGCATGTTGCAGACGGAGTCGCACATCACCCAGCGAGAGTTCGCCCCGATCCAGACGTCGTTGGGCAGCTTGCGGGTCTCCGTCGCCTACAGAAACCACTACAAGTTTCTGGTGCAGCACCACGAGGACAGGCTCTCCAACCACTTCATCACATCCGACAAGGCCGAAGCCAGCCGAGAGGCAATGGGCCGGGCGTCGATGTCGACGTCGGGCTCGAACCCGGGCGCCGACTCGTCAGACTCACACAATGTGGCGTCCGACCTGATGGAAATCGGCCCCAGCACAGAGTTGCCGAACCCGAGAATCTCCCGTGGGTCCTTCGAGCAGTTCCGGGAAAAGTACTCGGTGCTGCCGTGCACGTCGGAGCCCGACAAAGAATTGGCGGTGCCGAAAGCGCCGGCGAAAATCACGCCGGCCCGGCCCAGCATCCAGCCTTTCAAAGTGGGCTCTATCGGCAGCTCTCCGCCACCAAACGCAGGCGTACCCATGAGCTTGCAAAGCTCCTCGTTGGAGCGGCGCATTTCCATCACAAGCAATCGGTCGGGGTCGAACGCGTCGCTCGTGGCGCTCCTCCGAAACCCAAGAACGAGCAACTCGTCGTCCACACCCAACGGGATTGCAATCTCACACTCGCAAACAAACACGGCGCAAATGGCACGGTCCATATCGTCTTCGCACGGCTCGCAGTCCAACCAAGATGACAACTACACCGAGATGGCATCCACGCCGCGGTTCTCGTCGTCGTTTGGGTCCCGCCAAAGCAGACATCTCAGCAACGCCTCCAGGCCGCATCAGCTGTACTTCGGCACCAGCGTGGACTCCAACGCGTCCGGCCCGCCGTTCAGCGGGTTGTACGCCGACGACGATATCAGCTCGTTTGTGCAAATGATCGACGGGAAGTCCGATCTTCGCTTGAGCAGCTCGAACCAGGAGCTGAAGCACGACACGCCCACCGACGGCAGCCATTTCGAGGCGTTGGGCCGGTTCCAACTCTTGAAAAGCCAGTACCAGCAATTGGGCGACAGCGTCAATGCCAGTTTGGTGCTCCAGCGTACACAACTGGGGTCAAGAAGCAATCTCGAGAAGCCGTCGAGCCGCAAATCGTCGCACTCTGCCCACTCGCCGGCGCCATCCTTGCCGGTGGGGTCCTACGACAATGCGCACTTGCCGTCGATCTCGTCGCGCTTGGCGGACGAGCGTTTTGGCAGTGCCGACTCTCCGGCGAACGTCAGTCCTGCTCCGAGACTGGAGAAGAAAGAAGGCATATCGGGACTCGCCACTTCGCCGTCGGTGTACAAGACGGCGAAGCAGGCGTTCAAGTATGCGGACGTTTTCGAGGACGGCGACGACGAGGGACCAGACTACTTTGTTTCGGGCAAAAACAGGAGACAGAGCTCCATTCTGCACGAGATGAGCTACGACAACGATGATTTGCTCTTTGAGATGACCGACACAAGGTAGCGACAATGGCCGGCACTAGTTAGCGAGAATATACGGCACAAAGAGACGGTGTGACTGCGGGTGGGTGCGAATGTTGAGCTGGGTGCGGAACAAAGAGCTGGGCTCCAAAAGCGGTGTCCAAGTGGGCTAACAGTTTGCCTCAAGAGGGTCAGCGACGGAATGTCAGCGAGGTCCGAGTGAAGTTCTCTGAACTCGTGCGCAAGCCGAGTGCCCGCCTTGGCATTCGGCGGGTTCGGCTGCCTCAACACTCGACGCCCAGGGGCCACTCCGCACGTTCCCGGCGGGCGCAAGCGGCAGCCGGGGGCCCCAATCCGGCGCCCCGGCGGACGTTTTTCCGGCGCGCCAATCGGCGCGGGCCAATTGGCGGGTTCCCCTGATGCATTGCTGTGTTGTGGGGCTATGCATATCTGCGCATATGCCCGATTGAGATGTTGGGCCCAATTGCGGGGGAGCCGCGCCGAGGCAATCTTTTCGCCAGACGCAACAGCAGCACCCGCGCATGTCCCCCGGCGCCGCCCAGTAGACACCGGTCTGTTTCGCCCAGCCCCCGCCCCGATGTTTTTGGCCCTCCCACGACGAGCCGGGCCCGCGCTCCTACGGTCCGCCAGCACGTCCACCGCGGTGTTGACGCCCGTCGAGGCGTACGACCAGCGCGTGCGCCAGGGCAAGCTCCAGGACGACCCCTACCAGCGCAAAATCCTCCTGAGCCTCGCGTCGCTCCAGGAAAAGCTCCAGACGTACACGCCGCCGGCGATCGTGATGCCCGACGTGGAGACGTTGAAGCCCAAAACGGGCCTCTCGCGGCTCGTGGCCGGCCTCACGCGCTGGCACCACCCGGCAGCGCCCGCCGGCAGCGACGTCAAGGGCACGTACCTCTGGGGCGACGTGGGCTGCGGCAAGACCATGCTCATGGACTTGTTCTACCTGACGGTGCCCACGCACTTGCCCAAGAGCCGGTTCCACTTCCACCAGTTCATGCAGAACCTCCACAAGCGGTCCCACCAGCTCAAGTGCGAGCACCACATCGACTTGGACGTGATCCCGCTCCTCGCCAGCGAGATCGCGTCGCACTCCACCGTGTTGTGCTTCGACGAGTTCCAGGTGACGGACGTGGCCGACGCCATGCTCCTCCGGCGGCTCCTCACGTTGCTCTTGGGCCCGCAGTACGGCGTGGTGCTCTTTGCCACGTCCAACCGCGCGCCGGACGACCTCTACTTGAACGGCATCCAGCGCGTGCTGTTCATCCCGTGCATCCAGTTGATCAAGAAGCAGACCCGCGTCATCTACCTCAACTCGCCCACAGACTACCGCAAGGTGCCGCGGCCCGTGCTGTCGGTGTACTTCTTCCCCAAGCCGGGCGTCAAGTACCACAGTAAGTCCAACGTGGCCGCGTGCAAGAAGCACGTCCAGACCTGGTTCGACTACTTCAACCAGGACAATGCCGACAAGCACGTCAGCACCGCCGACACCATCACCGTGTGGGGCCGCACGCTCCACGTGCCGCGCAGCAGCAGGCCCTACGTGGCCCAGTTCACCTTCGACGAGCTCTGCGGCCACAACTTGAGCGCCGGCGACTACTTGACCTTGGCCAACACCTACCGCGCGTTCATCATCACCGACATCCCGTACTTGAGCATCGACGTGCGCGACAACGTGCGCCGCTTCATCACGTTTCTCGACGCGGTGTACGACGCCCACGGCTGCATCGCCACCACCGCCGCGGCGCCGTTCAAGGACTTGTTCGTGGAGCCAGAGGACCTCCAGAAGGACAACTACCAGTTGTACAAGAAGCAGAGCGACTCGGGCACCGAGGAGACCTTCGAGGACGACGACTTGGTGGTCAAGCACGGCTTCGACAAGCTGGTGGCGAAAAAGGCCTCCATGTTTGTCAACGACGAGGAGAAGTTTGCCTTTGCCCGCGCCTTGAGCAGACTCACCCAGCTCGGCACCTCCGACTGGTTGGCCACGACGCTCGACCGAAGGTGACCTATTGCGGCAGAACCCATCATCGAAGGCCCTGCTACGCGGCTTCGACCTACTAATTTATTGACCATATACTGAAGGCATATCGTACATTTTTCACTGAGCACTTGTATTCTCAAGCCACGGAACTCTGTTTTTCTTTTAACTCGGCACTCTGGATATTTCGTCTGAGTGCAAGCTCTGGGTTTTCCTTCAAGTGAACATTCTAAAAAATTCCTCAAGTTTGTCGCTAGCTGTCATCAATGGCCACTCGTGAATTCTGTGCAATTGTCTACTTGCACAGGTATTTAGGTGGCTCCCCATGAACACGTGAATTTGGAACAGATCGAAAAACAGCCACGGCAGTAAAAAATGAACTCCATCTACAAAAGTTGATCATTTATTCAATTAACACCCTTAAAGGCCATTTTGCAAGCGGTGTCGGAGTCGTTGGTGTCGGGTGGTCACATGACCGCACTCATTTCACCAGTCAACCATCAACAACAACACTCCTCACCACAAGTCCACGCCCAATGTCCGCCAACGATATCTTGGATGTGCTCAACATCCAGCGGGACGACCTGGCGCAGCAGCAGCAGCGCAAGAAACAGAAAGTCGAGGCCGTGCCCCAGAAAACGGGCATGGCCCGAGAGTTGTACAATCTTCTAGGGCCCAACACGCCGCCCGTGAACTTGAACATGGGCGCGGCCAAAGTGCGCGACCGCCGCCAGAAGGTGTCGCCGTGGACGCGCATGGGCTTCGTGCCCAACAAGCGGAGCGCCCACTCGCCCCAGTTGTTCCACTGGGAAAAGGGCTCCAGACAGCTTTTGGACGAACAGAGCAAGGACAAGGCGTACTTCTTCGACAAGTTCTTGGTGTCGATCGACATTCCCGAGATGGTGGACGAGGCCACCTTTGACACGATGATGGCCGAGGTCAGAGAGAGGGAGGCGCAGTTGGAGAAGGAGCGCAAGGAGCGGTTGGAGCTCGCGGAGAAGGAGAGGTTGAGGAAGGAAGCGGAGGCCGCGGAGAAGGACTCCAAGGGCGCCAAAGACTCCAAGGGTGCAAAGGCCAAGGAGCCAAAGGACGTGAAGGAGACCACAGAGCCGAAGGAGGCCAAAGATGCCAAGGAGGCCAAAGATGCCAAGGAGGCCAAAGATGCCAAAGAGCCAGAGCCAAAGGCCGAGGACAAGCCGGACTGGACCTACGAGGAAACCACCATGCTCTTCCAGTTCTGCCGCGACTTTGAGCTCAAGTGGCACATCATCAACGACCGGTACCCTGGCCAATACCGCCGCTCCATGGAGGACTTGAAGGAGCAGTTCTACCGCATTTGCGCCAAGATCTTGAAGTTCCGCGGCACCGGCAACCCGAGCCTCGTGGAGCTGCTCGACGCGTTCTCCAAGCCCGCAGAGCTAGATCGCAAGCGGTACCTCGAGAGCTTGTTGAAACGCACGCCCGCGGAAATCGCCGAGGAAGAGTCCTTGGTCATCGAGGCCCGCCGGTTCGAGCTAGCCGCCAAGAAAATGCTTGCCGAGCGGAGCCACTTGCTCACGCTTTTGGACCTGCCGCAGTCGTCGCAGTCCGTGCTGCAGTACCAGTCGTCCCAGGGCTTGACCAACCTCTACAACAACCTCATGATTTTGGACAAGCACCAGAAAAAGAAAATGCAACAGAGAGCCTCGCAGGCGCCCGTGGACCCGGTGCCGCCGCCCATCCCCGTTGCTGCATCGCTGTCCCACAGAAGAGATCGCGGCTTCCAAACACACCTCCAGCAATATTTGGCGGGTGTGTTGAAACAGCAGCAGGCAACACAGCCCAAGGGCGAGCCCAACCCGATCCAGCAGCTACTTGCAAAGAGACTCACGACCAAGGAGGAGGAGGCCTACGGATTGTACTACCATGCAAATGAGAGATTGACGCCAAACGTGATTCTCAGGTCGGGCCAAAAACTCGCCGGGTTGCAGCAGCGGCAGTCGGTGTTCAAGGCCGTCAATAGCATGCTCCAGGAGCTCGACATTCCCACTTCGGGCGGTACTACATGGCGGCCGAACATGCCCACCAGAAAGACCATGGCCAAATATGACGAAATGATCAAGGCGGTTGTGGCGTTGCTCGAGGTGAAGAAAGGCAAGGACAAACTCGAGGCCGAGATCGAGCTCATCAAGAGCCAGAGGGGGTTGCAGTAGCATGATCTACGGAGGAGATACAGAAGCAGTAATAAATAGTGGTGTATGCTAAAATGAAAAATCGAAATCGGGCAATGCCGGATGCGGCGATTTCTGGAATAGTTGTTTGAGGTCCATGAGCTGCCCCTCGTATTCCTGGTATGCGGTGGTGTATTCTTCCGGCGAATGTTCATATTTGGGGTGAAACGTCACGCTCAAGCCACTTTGAAGAGTGGAAATGCTGTGGGTAGTGAAAGGTTTTGTATGCCCCGGCACCCGAGGGCCGTATATCCGGGCAACAAATTGCTCCACCACGGTCTCAAAATGCTCTTGGTCTTTGTAGCCCTGGTAGACATAGTAGGAATATTTGAGTATATGAAGACAGTGTTTGAGTGCGTTGAACTCAAAGAGGGCGTACTTTGAGTCTTTGCCAATACGGGAGTTGTGGGCAATCTCGGGCAAGAAGTCAAGGAACTTGCCGAAGCAAGAGTCTCGAACGGAAAGCCGAAACTCCTGGAGTTTCTCGTATGCGAACTCCAAAAGAAGCGAAAGATGGGCCCAGTAAACATCGCTTGATATTGTTGCATCGGAGTAGACTTGGATTAGCGCATAGAGAATATGGTTGTTTCTCTGGTCGATCCATTTGTCAAGGACACTCTTGAACTCAGTTTTGTATGATAGCGATGTGACGAACTCGGCGTTGAGAATGGAGACCCGCTCGTGATCTCCTGCGTTGGTCCACTTAGTCTGCACCCGCTTGTTGGGAAAACCGAGCTTCACAGATAACTCCCAAAATTCGTCGTTTTCCAAAATGTACGTCCGGGCATTTTTGAGGAGCGCCTCGACAACTCGTTTGCATAAATCGGCAAACTCTTTTTGGCTCGAGTGGCTTGTGTATTCCTCGTGCATCTTTTTGATGAAGCCGTTGAGAATGATAACTTTTTCCTCGTCGTGAAGATTCATCAGAGCAACGTTTTGGATTGTTCTGGTGATGATCTGAAGTCGGTATGCTTGGAGCCCGTACAAACTCGAAACTTCCCGCTTCGAACTAAATATCGACTTGGGATTTTGCGCAAGTGCTTGGTAAAGGTCCAAGGAATATTTCGATAGAACAGGTGATATCAACCCTGCCAACAACACCTTGTCGATCTCTGTGAAAACAAAGTCTTCGTTCTCACCGCCAATTAAAAATTCCAAGCACATGAACATGATGAAGCGCAGACGAGCAATGGAGTTTCCAAAGTAGGGGTATTTCTGGAGCATCATGATGTTCCAATGCAGCGAGTTCGTTAGTTTGCTTAAGCCGTACCAAATCTGGAACGTCATCTCAAGAGTCTCCTCAATTTCACTGTCCAAGGAAACATCAGAAACGGGCAATACGCCCATCTGCTGGCTCAAAAATCTGAGCAACGGCTTGATAAATCTGGCCAAAGTTTCAACTGACTTTGCGTCCAACTCAGTGAATGCCAACTGCTGGACTACAACAGTCAAAATCCCCAAAAGCTCAACTTTCGGTACGTTGGGAATGGCATCAAGATCGACTTTCGCGAGGATCTGAAACATCTGGATAACTCCGCACTTTGAGCCTGAGTCGGTGTCTTGAAATAAATAGCCAATGAAATTGATGAAATTGCTGTAAATGCTTGACATCTCAGGGATCTTGGCGTGTGCACTGAATGCCGAAAATAACATGGGGAAAGCATTCAACGGAAGTGGCTTCTTGTCTTTTTTCGCCACTTCACAGACAACCTTCAATGCCAGTAAGGACAGCCCATAGACAAAGGCATCACCAGAGTGTTTGATTTGTTCCACCAAGTTTGTGAGTTGACTTCCCAAATCAACCTCCGGAATCTGCGATAGTAAAACTATCAAGTTGAGCCGATTAACAAACATGATCTGATTCCGGCGTTCTTTTTTGTAGTGGTATTGGCTGGAAAAGAGCAACTTCGAAATCAACTTTTTGACATCCTTCAACGAGCCAAGATCGCAAATATGCTCATAAAGCAAAATCATGAACTTATCAAAGGCACTGGTCATCGGAATGTGGGAGCTTGAAGACACGAATCCTATCGGGTGTGGTACAGTCTGTTCATCAATGAAATTCTCAAACTGTCGTTTCGCAAAAGTGCCATAGAGCTGAGTCAAAACTTTCTCCTCCGTGGGCCAGCTCAATTTCTTGTTCACCAAGTCACACACTTCCATAAACAGCTGGTGAAACTCGGACGTGAGTTGGTCTTTGGATCTGGCCAATAACCCGAGAAACGGCAGCCAGTTATGGTGCGACCTGGAGACAATTGCAGCAAGAATATAAGTCATGTCCAAGAGATTTGCCATTTTGCCGTTCAAAGGCACAGCTTCTTGGAGCGCCTCTGTGATAGGCGGCCACCAACTTCCCGGCCGCTTTTCATACACTCTGAAAATGATCAAAAGCGAATCGTGAAGCCCATACTCGGAATCTGTGAGACAAGCGTTGCTCATGTCGGAGCTCGAAAATGTCTGGAAAAACGTGATCCAGTAATCCGCTGTGTAACTGTCCAACGAATGAAGAAGCTGTTTTTCCTTTTCTGTCGTGAAGCGTAGCTCGAGCCCTATAAGGACCCAGAACACTAACAACATCTTGCTTTGGAAGAGAAACTGGTGCTTTCGGACCTCTCGCACCTGCAACTTGGAGAAATCCTTCAAAATGCCGAATACCGAGCCCCAGAAATTATCCGGAGGGCGGACTTTGCAGATGAACAACCACTCCATGAGCTTTTTGATAGCGTGAGATAGTTCTGCTCGCATTTCTGAATCGATCAAGGAGCTCGGGTTGCTGAGTGTTTTCCGAAGCATAATGAGAAACTTGCTGGTGGTTTTCATGGAGTCCTCCAAGTGAAAGAGTCCAAAGGAAAAATGCTTTCCTGCTAAGTAGAAACTCACACTATCCGCTTGCGGGATGTTGAGTTCGGAACGATCCGAGGAACTGATCCAGTCCAATTGCTTCGGCTCAAAAAGATGCCCCAAAGAAACGTCAGGTCTGGACAAAAGCTGCTCTTTTGTGGGGAGAAAGCTCTGAACGCTGGAGTGCAAGACGGGGCGGCGGACAAACCGGTCGGAGCTTTCCACCTCGAAAACTGAAGTTGCCATGACGGGGCCTCTTTTGAATGGCTGCGAAACTTTAACGTGGTTTGGTTTGAGGATCTCCGCTGGCAACTTGGATTGCTTGGGCGGTCTCTTTTCCTTTTGGACTCCCACGACTCGCGGCTGTGCTCTTGGGGCGGAATGCAGTGGATGCCCTGGTCGGGATGTATGTCTTTTGACATCTTTTTGTCCTGTGGTTCTGTAGCCAGCATGCTTCGGTGTTGTTGCTCTTTGACCAGTCAATTTTCTTTGCACGGGTGCATTGTGTCTCTGCTTCCCACTTCCTGCTGGTTTCCTTGGCCAAGGATTCTTCTTAAAGCCGGGTTTCCGGGGAACTGGTGCAAACATATTGTCAATTTCGTCTGCCTCTTCGGCCTCGTCCCCGTCGAACCAGCCCGAGATCGGCGGCTGGATGTTTCTTGCTGGAACGATTTGCACAGACCTGGGGTCAATTGACTGCACAGACTCATCAGAATCCGAACCACTTGCATCCAAGCCTTGCGGCTCTGGAGAAGTCAGCCAGCGACTCACATCGGACCAGCTTTTCGGTAACAGATGACTCTGCTCCAGTGAGTAGACGGAATTTGGCGGGTAATCCTGTTGATATTGGCGGTCCACGGAGGACTGGTTCAAGAGTGAGAAGTTTGTGGGGGCGGAGGTGTCGCTTTCAGAGTCATTTTCTAGTTCCATTGCCAACTCCTCGGACTGGGTCGAGTGCACGCCCTTTTTCCGGATCGCCAATCCTTTCCGTGGAACAATCTCTCGAACGGCCTTTTTGGCGCGCTTCTTCGGGCCTTCTTGGAACCAACTGAGGCGTTTTGCAGATTCCGGAAGGACCCCGCGTAAGATCTTGCTGAGTTTTCTGTAGCGGCCGCCGACTTTGATCAATTCCTCCCTCTCGGACTCCTCGCTCTCGTCTTCTTCTTGGCCGCTCTCAGAGTCCTCGTTACTTGAACGTTCGTTTCCAGGTGCATGTGTCGGGATGTCAAACACGTCGTACGGGATGAGTTCTTCCGTTTGAGACTGCTCCTGGCTCGCCAAAAAATCGAAGTCCACCTCCATGTCGTTGTCGTGGGGCTCCCGGTCCTGGCTCTCTAGAAACTCCCGGTCCTGGCTTTCGTGATCCTCCGGGTTGTCCATGACGTCCTGGCTTGCCTGGTCCTTGTCGCCTTGCAACGCCATCAACTGGCCTTTGCCCAAATGGGCGTAGAAGCTTTTGGAGCGGTAGCGATCCTCGTCTGGGTACCGCTTCTTTTTCTGGAGGTACAACCGGTTGAGGGCCCGCACCACGTTTGCAGTGTCTGCGTCGCCGTCAAACATCTCGTTGATGCTGTCCACCGTGCAGATGCCGAGCCAGTCGGCCTGGTCTGCGATGTAGGGATGGCGACTGGCAAACGTTCTTTTCCGGAGACTGCGAGATCTGGCCTCGCCCGCCAGTTTCGGGGCTTGCGCGGCGACGAGCTCTGGGCTGTGGGCAGCGGACTCGATGATTTGGATGTTCTGCGCCGGCTGGTCTGGCTCCATGGCCACGTCCGCTGGAACTTCCAGGCGCTCTGGAGCCTCTGGGCTTCCTAACCCATTTGGACCCTCTGGGTCCACAGCGTGTCTCTCCGGCGCCGCAGGCTCTGGCATTTGCTCGATTTCCTCGTACAACGTCGCAAACGCAGATCCTCTCGACTCTTCCCGGAGCCGTACCCGGGTCGCCAGCGTGAAGAACATGTACATATCTCGTAGAAGGTCTCTGTCGATGGCCGAAATCGGCAACTCAGGAAGATCGTTCTCTGGGTCCGAATCGGGAATTTGCTCCATTTAGACATGAATCGTGGATGCCAGCGGGAAAACGCCTTGTGGAAAAGTAGAATGTGATGGTTTATCGCTGTGGATTTGTATGTGTGGATGCGCGAGACGTGTGGCGAGTGGTCAGTGACGAATTGGATAGACAAAATCTGGTGGGGAGGTTTCAAAGATTGCCTTTGAAAGAATGCTTTGGCTGAAAGGCCAAGCTTTCGAGTTTCATTGTGCTTTTTACGACTTCTTCACGTTAACAACCCACTCATGTTAGCCACTGCAAACATATCATCTCACTGAACACAGCCACTTCTCCACCATAAAACCAGAAAATGGCAAGCTTCGACAACGTCGATTCGGAGATTTATATAGAAATCACAAAGATTTTTTCCAGAGAGCACGGCGCCCCACTCCTGGTGATCAGCACGTTTGCCAGATCCCGGCACGTGAGCACTTTCGCAACTCAGAAAATTTGACCTCCAACTTCTTCTCCAGCCATGGATAACCGCCGAGTCGCCAAGATCTACCGCGACCGTTCAAACAGGGCAAAGGTCTTGCCGTACCCCTCGTCGGGCGGGCTTTTGTCCAAGGTCAAGCGGTACTTTTCCGCCAGCGCGTTGCCTTCAAATCTGCACCACCAGAAGCCCCAGCAGCCGCCACAACAACAGCCTCCACAAACGCCCCAGCAGCCGCAAACACGTGACGGCTCCATGCTGAACGTTTCCATGGCGCAGGGCTCCGACGACGCCAACCGCATCCTCTCCAGCTTCTTCCAGGAAAAGGGCAAAACACCACTTTCCCAGGTCGAGTACGAGGGCGTCATGTCGCTCTTGGAACGCTCCCGGGCCTCCGTGACGCTTCCCCTTCCGGACTCGCCGCAGGAAAAGCCCCGCCAGCCGCTGGCAAACCCGGACAACACGTTCGCCCACTACACCCAAAAGGTGTTGAGAAACTCCAGCATGTACGACGCCAACAACTCGTCGATGGCTGCCCCGGAGTACAGGCCCGTGTACCACACGTTCTCCGAAAACTCCAAGGGACCCGCCCCCGTGAAGAGAGTGTACCAGTTCTCGGGCTTGCCTTCGCCGTACCGCACCAGAATCAAGGCTCCCAACATGGCCGCGAGAAGGGCCTCCCGCATTGCCTCTGCCATGCCTGCCCCTGCGCCCGTGGCCGAGACCTCGGCCAACTCCTCGTTTGCATCGCTGTCGTTCCAGCCCCGGAGCAAGACAGCAAACTCGCTCTTGTCCATTTTGGACGGGAGCAAGCCCGAGAGCCTTGAGGCCGATGACGTCTCCCGGCCGCTCCACAACCCGTATGCCAAAACCAAGCGTGCGGCACCTGTCGATGGAGCCCGGGCTGCCAAAAAGCCTCTGATTAAGTCTAACGCAGACGAAATCTCCAAGACCATCTCATACAACAAGGCGGAGGAATTGAAGGAGGACCCGGCTTCAAGCGCAGGCCCCTCTTTCCTTTTTGGTACTGACACAAAGCCAGCGCTGGAGTCGAAAGACCAGCCGGCTGTTTCTGCATCTTCCAGTACCGAGAAAGAGCCTCTCGCATCGAACGGCAAAAGCAGTGATGCTAAGCCCGAAGCGGCTCCCAAACTCTCATTTGGGTTGCCACAAGAACCTGAGGCAAGCCTTCAACCTAAAGCTCCATTCGCATTCGGCGCCGCTAAGGCCACAGAGCCTGCCCACGCGGACAAGTCCGCTGCTGGTTTCAGCTTCGGCGCTCCAAAAGCGGAATCCGAAAAGGAAGAGAAACCAGCTTTGCCACTGTTTGGATTCGGAAAATCCGAGACTGCTTCTTCCACCCTGTTCAAGTTTGGCGCCCCGGCGGAGAGTTCGGTTGCTGACAAGCCTGCCGAAAATGCGTCGGTGGACTCTAGCCTCTCTTCTCAAGAACTGAGTGCTCCCAAATTCAGCTTCGGAATCAAGCCCAGTGCCGAAAAGCCCAGTATTAATTTCGGAAAGGGCAGCATCAAGGGTCCTGAAGCGGCCGAGGAACAATCAAAGCCGGCATTCCTGTTTGGAAATGAGGATGAAGGCGAAAAACCGGCGTTCTCTTTTGGTAAGAAAGACGAACAAAGCGAAAAACCAGCATTCTCCTTCGGCCAAAAGGATGACCAGAACGATAAGCCAGGTTTTTCATTCGGTAAGAACGATGCACAGAAAAGCGACAAGCCAGCATTCTCGTTTGGCGCCAAGGCCTCAAACGGCAATGAGAGCGAAAAGGCCCCGGCCTTCAAGTTTGGCGAACCTGCTGCTTCCGCCTCAGAGGGTGTGAAGTCCAAGCCAAATTTTGGTTTTGGTAACTCATCCTCCGAACCCGCGTTCTCATTCGGATCCAAGCCAACAATTCCCGAAACAAATGTCTCGGGCCACAGCACGAAGGACTCAGAAGTCGAGAAACCTGCATTGTTCAGCACAGCATCTTCCAACTCGTCATTGTTTGGAAACCTGGCCACGAAAAAGCCATCGTTCAACTTTGGCCAAAACACTGACGCCAAGCCCTCCTCCCTCTTTGGCTCCCAATCATCATCTGAAAAGCCCGCCTTCCAATTCGGTGCCAAGCCTGCTGAACAGAAGTCTGAGACTGTGTCAAAGACTGCCTTCCTGTTTGGTTCGAAGCCCGAAGCTTCAAAGTCTGAGGAGGAGAAGCCTGCAGAAAAGGACCTCGAAGAGCCAAAGCCAAGCTTCTCTTTTGGTTCCAAGGCAGAAACGGCTCAGCCTGCCTTCTCTTTCGGATCGAACACTGGACAAGCTTTCGGCCAAAAGGCGGAAGAAAAGTCAGTTGAGGACAAACCAACTTTCTCGTTTGGATCGAAGCCAGACACTGATAAGCCAGCTTTTCTGTTTGGATCCAAATCCTCGGATACACCTGCTGAGAAACCTGCTTTCCTGTTTGGAGCTAAGCCAGAGACCGGAAAACCAGCGTTCTCTTTTGGATCGAAGCCAGAGGCCGACAACGCAGAGGCTGAGAAGCCAGCGGTACAATTCGGAAAGCCTGAAGGCGGCAAGCCCGCGTTCCTGTTTGGATCGAAGCCTGACGGTGCCAACCCATTCTCTTTCGGTGCGAAGGCTGACGGTGCCAATCCATTCTCTTTTGGTGAGAAGGCCGAGGCCACTAAGCCTGAAAGCGAAAAGCCAGCATTTTCTTTTGGAAAGCCCGCAGAAGCGCCAGCGTTCCTGTTTGGAAATACTGAGAAACCTGCCGAAGAGAAGCCTGCTGAAACGCCTGTGTTTTCATTTGGCGCTCCAACCACCCAGCCTGCAGCGGCCTTTGGAGCTAGACCTTTGGGGGGTGCCAACGGGCACGGCAAATCAGACAAGGCACCAGGACAGAGCGACATGTTCGAGTTTCCCGAGGTGAAGGTAAAGGCAGTGCAAGTGGACCAGGAGAAGGTTCAGCAGTACGAGCATTTGTTCCCATTTTAAGTGAGGGCAGGTGTATGGTTGACGAATAGAAAAGTATTATAGTAATATAAAGCGAGATACTCGAGGACCGATGTATCGGGAATCGTCCAAGGCCAAAAAAAAAAGAAGAATCAAGATCAAGAGAGACCGTTTTCTCCATGCTTGCAATTCGGAAACCTCGCCAATCTCACTGCGTCTCGCCCGCAGCCCTAACCACAGTGGGCCACCACAAACAAAGCCGGCACCGCCAAAAACCGCAAATAGCAGCCTTCTCGGAAAAAGTCACCCAGAAGCCGCCGCAAAACACTCGGCAAGAATTTTTTTGCCAGCTGCCCACCAAAAAGTCCCGGCAAAAGCGCACCCATCTTCAGCAGCCGTGTGCGCGCTTTTCCGTACTACACCATGACCCAACTCGACTCCGTTTTGCTCGTTGGCGGCAGCGGCTTTTTGGGGTTGCACCTCGTGCAGCAGTTCCACACGCACTGCCCGCAAACCGCCATCCACGTGTTCGACATCCGCCCGATCCCCGACCACGTGTCCAAGTACTTCACGTTTGACCCGGCCACAATCACGTTCCACCAGGGCGACTTGACCAGCGAGCAGGACATCCACGACGCCATCGCCAAGTCGCAGTGCCAGGTGATTGTGCACTCCGCGTCGCCCATGCACGGCATGGACCAGTCCATCTACCACAAGGTCAACGTCGTGGGCACGAAAACGCTCCTCAAGGTGGCCAAGGCGTCGCCCGTCAAGGCGTTGGTGTACACGTCGTCGGCGGGCGTCATCTTCAACGGCGCCGACACGTACAACGCCAACGAGACGTGGCCGTACCCCGACGTGCACATGGACGGGTACAACGAGACCAAGATGATTGCCGAGAAGGCGGTGATGGCGGCCAACGACGACGCGTTGCACACGGTGTGCTTGCGGCCCGCGGGCATCTTCGGCCCCGGCGACCGCCAGTTGGTGCCCGGCTTGCGCACGGCCGCGCGCTTGGGCCAGTCCAAGTTCCAGCTCGGCGACAACAACAACCTCTTTGACTGGTCGTACGTGGGCAACGTGGCCGACGCGCACGTGTTGGCGGCGCAGAAGATCTTGGACCCGGCGCAGGCGCGCGTGTTGGGCGGCGAGACCTTCTTTGTCACCAACGACGCGCCCACGTACTTCTGGACGTTGGCGCGCACCGTGTGGAAGGCCGACGGGCACATCGACAAGTACAACATCGTGTTGAGCCGGCCCGTGGCGCTCGTGGCCGGGTACTTGTCGCAGTTTGTGTCGCGGCTCTTGAACAAGGAGCCCGGCTTGACGCCGTTCCGCGTGAAAATCACCTGCGCCACGCGTTACCACGACATCACAAAGGCAAAGGACTTGTTGGGATACACGCCCGCGGTGTCGCTCGAGGACGGCATCCAGCACACGCTTGACTGGATCTACGAGACCCACAAGGAGTAAAAGGTCTAAAGGTCAGAAGGTCCAAAGGTCAAAAGGTCCAAAGGCCCAAAGGTCAGAAGGCGAGGCAGGCGACGGCGCCCATGAGCGCCGCGAGCCCGACGCGCACAGAGAGGCTCGAGGACTCCGACGAGCCTGTGGTTAGTAGTGATAAAGCACCGGACTCCGTGTACGTACCCGTCGTGTTTGTGCCGTTGCCAATCAAGTTCAAGCGGGGCCGGTGGCGAAACTGCATTTCGCCGGCGTCGTCCTCCGGCTCGGGCTCCTGGCGGTGCATCTGCGACTTGTAGCTGGCGGTCGAGGGCTGCGGCGCCTCGGCAAGCGCCCGGTTGCGCGACGGCGGGCCGTCCACCCGCTTGAACGGGATGTTGCACGCGTTCACGTCGTTGAGCGACGAGCAGTCGTTGAACAACACCGACAAGAAGTTGGTCGACGGGTTGCCCGGGCAGATGTTGTAGCACGCGGCGTCCATCGACTGCAACGCGCAGCACTCGCACGCCAAGTCGCCGGCCTTGCAGTCGTCCAAGTCGGCCAACACGGCGTTGCAGCAGGCCGAGAGCTTGATCAAATCGTTGGCCTCGCAGTTGTCGTAGGGGCGGGGGTTGGTGTTTTTGTAGCTGGCGTTTTCGATCTGGGCGAGGTTGGCCGCAAGGGCAAGCGGCCAGAGAAAATGGACAAAAAGCATGGTGTTTGTGTGACTGGGACTTGCGTTGGGTGCAAATAGTGCGCCGCATACCAAAAACAGAGGAAGGCGGGAGAAGAATGGTTTAGAGAAGGAAACGAAAAGTGATGGAATGTGATGGAAAGAGAATGGAGAGAGAATGGAAAGAGAATGAAAAGTCACCGGAAAGCGAACGAAAAGGGATGGAGTAAGGAAAGGTCAATGGGAGTGCAAAGTATCTATGACAGATGGTGATGCTCAGTCTCGCATTTGCACTCACCATGGAAAACCCTACTAATTGCAACGTCACGGTAAGTTCGGTTCCGATCAGGTATTTTCTTTCTTGGAAGTGTGGTGGTTAGTCCCCATTGCACTTTGCTGGCGCACGCTACTGGACGAGAAACTAGTGTGGTTTTCACGATACTTTCAATTGGCCTTCCTCATTTCAGAATCCACAATACGCCTGGGTGTTCAAACTGTGCCCTTTCACTCTGTTTAGCCAGACCTTCCCAATTTGTCGGGAGCAATTCTCAGTAAGCTTATTGTGCCAGTTTTCTCAAAAAGTCTATTGGGTTAGACTTTCCGGTGAGTCTATTTGGTTGGCCTTCGCAATCTCAGACGAATCTACTCACCATCTTCTTCAAGCCAACTCAACACACTCTAGTCCACTCATCTCTCCCTCCGCTGCCAGTGTATCAATGCACTTCCAGGTGGCCATGTGCACCTCACTTCTAATTGCCCATGTGGCGGCTTAAACCAAGGATGATCGACCTGCCATTTCCGTAAGTGGCAAAACCAGCCCCATTTTTTTCCCGCTATTCACTTGTTACAATGCGAAGGGCACCAGACAACAGCCACTGGGCCAAAGAGTTCCGGAATCCAGGGCCAGGAAGAGAAAAATCCACGCCAAAAGTTCGATCTCCGGGGCAGTTGCTGCGCCGCTCCGCTCGGCTGAGGCAGTGGCGCCTCGTTTCGGAGCTGTTTGGAATTGCGAGTCTCGAACAGTTTCACACCACCATGACAACCTTGTAGCACCCCGAAATGCCCCGTCTCACCCCGGCCGGGCATTCCGTCGCGACTGCAAATTGCGTCACAGCGCATAACGCCCTGAGCCAAAAATAACACGCCATCCGCTCAGCTTCCCCCTCCGGCGTTTTCGGCTTCGGTGTGCTTCGTTCTGCCTCGCACCACCCCCAGCCAGTCCCGCTGGACCCATTGACCGCGCTTCTCTCAAAGTGCACCGTCCCTAGTGTAAACACCGAAGCGTCGTGTGGGGCCAATTGCCCCGCGCGAATCAAACGGGCCCTGAAATCGCCCGGCTGGATCGCTCGGGTGGACGCGCACAACACAGCCTTCCTGCACACGGCGCGGGTTAGCCCCACCGAACAATGCAGCATGGAACGGCGGGAGCGTGGCAATTTGGCGAACACGGCCAAAGGTCTCTGCAGGGTGCGCACCCACTGCAGATTATTTAGTCTTTTGCTGTGGACGCGCCGCCCACGGCCCATAAATAACTCGGCCGGGCCAAGCATTTTCGCCTTTGCTTTTTTTTTTTTCTTGCCCCTTTTCTTGTTCTTTTCTCTACACCATGAGACAAGCCCTCTACTACATCTCGGCCTTGTTCACCGTGGCTTTGGCTGCAGCCGTGGACTTGCCTGCCATTGACGTTGTCGGCAACAAGTTTTTCTACGCCAACAACGGCTCCCAGTTCTTGATCCGCGGTGTCGCCTACCAGCAGAACCTCGAGAACAGAACTGCGTCCACCGGTGACGTGTCGTCCTACACGGACCCGCTCGCTGACGCCGACGCCTGCAAGAGAGATGTGGAGTACTTTGCCAAGTCCAACACCAACGTGTTGAGAATCTATGCCGTCGACCCCACCAAGGACCACGATGACTGCATGAACACTTTCGCTGAAGCCGGAATTTACATCATTGCAGACTTGTCCGAGCCACAAACCTCCATCAACAGAGACTCGCCCGAATGGAACTTGGAATTGTACGACAGATACACCTCCGTGGTGGACATGTTCGCCAACTACTCCAACGTGTTGGGTTTCTTTGCCGGTAACGAGGTGACCAACAACAAGTCCAACACAGACGCCTCTGCTTTTGTCAAGGCCGCCGTCAGAGACATGAAGACCTACATCAAGGGCAAGGGCTGGAGCTACCCCGTTGGCTACTCGTCCAACGACGACGAGGACACCAGAGTTGCCATTGCCGACTACTTTTCCTGCGGCGACCTCGACGAGAGAGCCGACTTCTTTGGTATCAACATGTACGAGTGGTGCGGTGACTCCACTTTTGAGACCTCTGGCTACAAGGACAGAACCGAGGAGTACCTGAACTTGACCATTCCCGTGTTTTTCTCCGAGTATGGCTGTAACGCCGACCGCCCAAGAAAGTTCACTGAGATTCAGGCCCTCTTTGGAGACGACATGACTGACGTCTGGTCCGGTGGTATTGTCTACATGTACTTCGAGGAGGAGAATGAGTATGGTCTTGTTTCTGTGAGCGGCAGCAGCGTCAGCACCTTGGCCGACTACTCTTACTACTCGCAAGAGATGAACAGCATCAGCCCCAGCTTGGCCAAGAGCGGCGACCTCGGCTCGTCCTCCACCGCCACCTTGTCGTGCCCTACTGGCCTCGCCAACTGGCACGCGTCGCCAATCTTGCCTCCTACTCCAGACAAGAGCGTGTGTAGCTGTATCTCGGACTCGTTGTCGTGTGTTGTCTCTGACGACGTTGACGAGGATGACTACGGCACTTTGTTTGGTATCGTGTGCGGCAACATTGACTGTTCTGCCGTATCTGCTAACGGAACCTCTGGAACCTACGGCTCCATCTCCTTCTGCTCGGACAAGGACAAGTTGTCCTACGTGCTCAACGCCTACTACGAGGACCAGGACAAGCACTCGAGTGCTTGTAGCTTTGACGGCTCCGCCTCCATTGTGTCGTCCGCCAGCGCTGCCAGCTCTTGTAAGGCCGTTGTCTCGTCTGTGTCGGCCAACGCTGTCGCGTCTGGCTCTGCCAGCACTTCCACTTCTGGCTCTTCTGGGTCCTCGGGTTCGTCTGGCTCCGGCTCCTCGGGCTCTTCCTCTGCTAGAGCCGCGGGTGTCCTTGGTGCAACCCCCTCTTCCAGAAGCGAATTGGCCGGACTCGTGGCTGTTGTCTTGTGCTTGACTGGCGGCTTCTCTGCCCTTTTCTTCTAGGTACGCTAAAACAGTTTTGTTTGACTTTATATTGATGTAGATATGCTAGTTTTTTGTAATCATGAAGATTTCGTTGAGGGCCTGCGCGTCCATCACAGAGGCTCTCTTCTGTCTGATCCATTTTGCTCTGGCCGAAAGACGAGTTGCAATATGGTCGGTGCCCTCTCTTGGTTTGAGCATGCTATCTCTTGTGACGTCTGGAGTCTCGGACTTTTCCTTCTTCTCGCTCTTGTCCTTCTTCAGTTTCTTGTCTTTCTTCTCCTTCTTCTCTTTCTTCTCCTTCTTCTCCTTCTTCTCCTTCTTCAGTTTCTTGTCTTTCTTCTCCTTCTTGTCCTTCTTGTCCTTTTTCTCCTTCTTCTCCTTCTTCTCCTT
Organism: Metschnikowia caudata; assembly: GCA_008065175.1. Lineage (NCBI taxonomy): Eukaryota > Fungi > Ascomycota > Pichiomycetes > Serinales > Metschnikowiaceae > Metschnikowia > Metschnikowia caudata. The sequence goes on from VATF01000011.1 coordinate 117,120, forward strand.
CTTCTCCTTTTTCTCCTTTTTCTCCTTCTTCTCCTTCTTTTCCTTCTTTTCCTTCTTCTCGACCTTTTGCTTTTTTGCAACTGGCTCATCCTCCTCGGCCTTTCTCTTTCCAGCCAACGTCTTCTTTTCAGAGTCCCACGTAGACCGAAGAGTCTCGCCACGGACAAAGTGCATCCCCCACTTTCCGTTGATGATCTTGTCTTGTCTCTGTCTCTCCAACTCGTTGGTGATTTGTTCCTCCTTTCCGTTCAAACGGCCAAGGATTCTCTGAAAGACATCGAGCCCGGCACACTCGCCACTGTCAAACTCGTCCGTTTTCGTCTTCTTGGCCAACTTGGCACCCAAGCCGGCGTTGTCGGTCTTGATGCTGACCTTCACGTGAGAAGTCGTGGCGTGGTCCACCAATCCCAAGCCTTTCCCTGGGGCCCAGCCCATTTTTTCCAAATACTGGTGGCCAAAGCGGTCGGTGTTGTTGGACCACGAGGTGTTGCGGGGATCTAGCCCGAACCGCTGTTTGACTTTGGTGCCTGCCAATCCCATTTTGTTTTTGAGAAGAGATGAGGAAAATTTGAGATGCCATCTAGTATGTGGTACTGCACAGGGTGATAAGCGGGCTCTGCAGAGATCGCTTTTCACACGCTCTGACAATTTATAAGGCCCCAACTCGAGTTTGATTTCATTTTGGCGAAATCGGGATTTTTGCATCGAAAAAGTGTGGGATGTAGATTCGATGCAAGTGGGTGCTATGTCACGCTCAAATTTCAACACTGCAGTCATTGTGGTCTAGATTACTGCTAGTCACATTTGGCATTTAACCAACGTGGAAGGACGAATTTGTGAGGCAGCTTTTGTGACATCAAGAATTTTTGAAGGATGAGCAACAGCAGCTGTGTTGAACCGAGATGTCTATACATGGAAACGAGTGACACATTATTATACATTGCGAATATGAAGACTGTCTTGAAAGCCGTCATAAGCTATATTCGGAATTGACTTTCGTTCACCAGTTGCAACCGCATCAACTTGCTCATTGGCCAAGCACATACTGCCAGCAGTTTGTTGCCGAGTAGCCGCCACAGGCTGTCGGCTTGACGCAGCCAGAGTCCAGGAGCCATTCCATAGCTTTCAGGTAGTCCTGTGCACTCAAGACCGGGTGCATCTTGTCGTAAAGAATGTAATCGGTGACTCCCGGCTTCACGACAATGTGGTATAGAAGCGCAATTATGATTTTTGTCCAGAGTTCTCGGTTCACCTCTGCGTTCAAGTCCACCCAGATTGGCTGGCACGAGCCGACAAACGGCACTTTTGTGACTTTCGGTGCGATCTTCGATGCGCCCTCGACATTGCATTGCACAACAATGTCACAAGAAATGTGTTCCTTGTCAATGAGCCGGGATTCGTAATTCTCAAACTTGAACGAACGGTCGATTCTGGTGATATCGATCAAATCGTCCGAAATGAGCTCTAGCAACGCCGCCATCTCGCCAGAATACACCCCTTGCGATAGAATGAGACCCTTGCCGGACGACGAAATATCACACAACGTCTGCTTGAATTGTGCAGCTTGGTGGAAGAATTTCTCGTTGAAGGCCCGCTGTGTTAAAGTATTGTTGAAGCGGTCGCTCAAAATGAACTTCGTCAGGTTTTCAAAGGAAATGAAGAGGATCTCGCGGTCCTGCAATAGCCCGTCGGTGGCCTCTCGCACTGCCGTTTCGCCATACCTGTTCAAAACAAACTTGACAGTGTTGGGATCGAAATTGCCCTCCTTCGTAGCAAAAATCGACTTGAGAATGGACCGAAGCTCGTCGTGCTGTTTCACAGGATGCTGCAATGTGGGCTCGTATGCAAAGAGTGTTTGCGACAACAAACTCTCCTTTTGCCGCATCGAGATATCCTCCATTTTTTCCCAGAGACTGCTCTGGTTTTCAATGAACCCCTTGGTAAGTGTGTACAGTCTCTCATTCTGCTCGTACGTCGAGTAAAGCGGCATCTCGTCTAACACCGTCAATTCAGTGCTGGCATCGAACTGTCTCCAGAACTCCAAGAAAAAGCCGAGGTCTCCCTCCAACAAATGGCTTTCCTGAATGATTCCATCCTCAATCCCTTGCAACACCATATTTTGAAACGTCTCAACTCCTTTGCTAACCGCTTCTGCTCCGCCAAACAGTCGTCTCAAGGTGCCCCACTTCTGCTTCACGAGCTTACCGTCCAAATCACCAACAAGCTCCGCAATCGTATCGAAGTCGATCGCTTCTCTGAAGAAAGCTTTGGATATGACAACGGCCCGATATACTGTGGTGACATCGGATTTCTCCAACTTAATGTTTCTGCGGGGCCGTTTTGTTCCTGGAGGCAAAGTTTCGGTCGCTTGCGGTTGCTGGATTTTGCGTGCTCTTCTGGAACCCTTTAGGGTGGAAAACACATCTGTATCGCCACTCTTGACGGGACTCTCTGACTCTGGGGGCACGGAATCATCGTCGTTGTCTGCCAAAGCTTGCAATCTGTTCTTCCCGCGCTTCTTGCGAGTTTTCGTGGAGGCTTTCTTTGCGCTCGGGCTTTCAACGTAAAGTTTCATGTCGGATTGTATGACCCGCTTCTCGAAAATCTTCATGTTCTTCTTGCTGTGACTTTCTGCATATGATGCTTTCAACTCCTCGATCCTTTCTTTAGTGGGCGCAAAATCGGGGTCAGTGAGCACGAGTATCTTCTTATCGACAGACTTCTCGTCAAACTTTAGAGTGACTTTCTCCACATCTATAACGTTGGTCTCCACCAAAAACGCGATATCTCTCGAAAGCGTTTTTGTATCCGTGAGGGTGATATTATTCATGCGAGTATCGATCTTCCGACACAATGATGCGCTGCGGAATGTGGCACCTCCGTCCTCTTTGATGAGATCAAGGAGATGGTTTCTTCTGGTGATGGATTTCAAAGAGCCCTCGGCCTTCTGCACCGGCGCATTGGGCTTTCGTTTCCGGTCCAGCTTCGGCTTTGTAACAAATGCTGGTAGGTCGTTTGCAGACAACGAGTCTTCTTGTTTGACAGACTGGAACTCTGATTCGATTTGCGGGTCATACTCGTTTTCTGAGTCACGATCAACGTGCATTTCGTCACCGCCAACAAAAGACGTGGGCGCTGTTCTTCTCCTTGCTCTGGGGATGATTTCCGCTTCAGGCTGTTTTGGTTTGGGGGCCTGACGGGGTTTCTTTGCTGGCTGCAAATCGGAAACCTGCACCATGCGCCTTTTCTTCTCAATGAGCGACTCATTGGACGTCTTTCCGATGCTCGAGTGGAGTTTTTTGTTGAGGGTGACGATGGACTCGTTCGCGGTTTTTGGCGCGAAGTTGTATGGCTTTGGAGCGGGCAGTTCCTCTTTGCAGAAGGCTTTGGCAAAGTATCGGTAGAACTTAAGTTTTCCCTCGTTGTCGTACAATTTCGACACCGCATAGTCGTCGTACGGCTCTGCGTACTTCTTGAACGGCTTGAGCGTCTTGGAGTTGCTCAAGTACGTTGGGAGCTGTTCGTACAACCTGGTGTAAGGTCTGTAGTCAGAGACGCCCATCAAGTTTTTGGCGATTTCTCCCGAGGTGATGCCGTTCTCGCCGGAGGCGTGGATTTGCTGGAAGATCTGGTGGAACGGGGGAAACACCAAGTTGAACGTGGGGAGTGTCGGCGCCGCGGCTGGCTCGTCCTCCGGGTCGGAATCGCCAAAGGTCTCTTTCTCGGCATCGAGATCGCCGATTTCGTTGGCGTCGGGCGCGTCGCTCGGCAAGTCCTTGACAAAGCGAATGGCGTACACGCGCTGCTTTGTCTCGGGAAGCTCGACATGCAACTTCTCGATGTAGCCGTTCTGGTGCAACTTGAGGCACACGCTGCGGAAGAACTTGGACGCCGAGTGCGAGCCGTCCAACTTCATTTCCTTCTTCAAGTCCGAGAAGCCGCGCAACTGGTTGTGGGCCGTTTTGAGCGCCGCCATGATGAGCGTTTTCAAGCGGGAAACGTCCCGCGTGGTGTCGAGATCGTCCTCCTTCGCCTCGTGCACCAAGATGGACGCCTCCACGAAGTTGACGTGCACCGAGTGCGTGGTGTGCTTTTTGTTGACGTAGACGTTCTTCGACACAATGAGCCCCGCCGCCTCCAACTTCTGCAAACGCAAGCGGATGGAGCGGGCGTCCTGGCCGGACTCTCGCGCCAAGTCTGGGTTCAAGACGCCGGCGGCGCCGTGCCGCGCAATCACCACCAAGAGCTGGAACGGCAAGTCGCCCAAGTTGCTTTTGAGCGTGTGGTAGTTGCGTGTGTTGGTGAGGTACTGGAACTGGCACTGTTCGGTGGGGCAGAGGGCGATTTGCAGCTCGGAGCCGAGGGCGAGGAGCTCGTCGTAGGCAAGCAGGGCGGCGTTCTGCACGGGCGTGTCGCCGTTGCAGACCGTGAGAAGCGCCGTGAGTTCCTGGGCCATCAATGCCCGCCACGCGACGGCTTTTTGCAAATTGTCGAGGGCTGCGGTCGGGGATTTCTCGGCGGCGCAGGCCCAGAGCTGCTCGAGCGAGAGGCGGTCGGCCACCGCAAGCCGGGCCACCAAATGGGTCACCAACTGGGCGATTGTGCACGTGAACATGCGGATTCACGTAGTCTGGGGTTGTTGTTTTTGGCGCGGCATCATGGAGTATGAGGTAGCGAGGAACGACAAACGCAGAGGGGAGTGAGGGAGGGCGGAGTGGTGAGGGCGGGAGGGACTTTATGCTGTTTTGGTTGAAAAAATGTTGTTCTAATTTTATTTTTTCATTTTCTTGTTTTTTTGTTTTTCGTTCAATGGACAATTTCCTAACCTGGTGCAGATCTGTGCAACACTGAGAATAAAGAGACGAGTGGAAAGGTACTGGAAATGTTTCTCAAGAGGTCTAAAATGTCAAAAAAGATATCAACAAAATGCTTTTGACCTATGAATCCAAGACTGATGGATCAGGGTTTAGAGAGCCAAACACCAAAGCCACTGCTGCAAATATACCAGCGTGCTTGTCTCTCGTGAAGCTTCTTGTCGCAGCCTAACACCAAGGTGGATAACGAGCGTAAGCTGCTGAAGTAATTTTCTAGAAAGGCTTGATTTTTTTTGATTTTTTTTGACTTCTAGTATTACCGGACCGCTGCTGTAACCAAATCTGTATTCGTGTACTTGCCCAGTTCAGTTTGTGATGCCATCTCGACGTCAAGATTAAAACATCACGACCCGATGAGAAGAGCTGAGAACGCACAACGTCAAGAGCCACGGTGGAGCGAGCCGTGGCGCTGAAACCGGGCGTCCCGGCCAGGTTGGCTGCCGAGGCCGCCGCCGCCGAACCGAAAGCCCTCCAGGGGCCAATTCTTGCACCCACTTTTTCTCGCACTTTCTCACCGCAAGAATGTCCTCGGACGATGAAGAATTGACGCTTTCCGCCAACGCCTTGGCCGCGCTCCTGTTGTTCCGCGAGGAGGAGCAGGCGCGCGAGGAGGAGTTCAACCGCTTGTTGCAGGTGCTGGAGCGGCAGTACCTGCGCCGCAAAATGAACATGGACGCCTTCCAGGAAGACTGGCAGCTCTCCCAGTTCTGGTACGCCGACGACACCGCCGAGACGCTTGCCCGCGCGCTTCTCGAGGGCGCCGACGAGGACACCGTCATCTGCATCGCCAGCGCTCCGTCCGTGTACGCGGCGTTGACCCGGCTCCCGGAAGAGGCCATTCCCACAGACCACATCTACTTGCTCGAGTACGACCCCCGCTTCGAGGTGATGGCGGGCAAGGACCACTTCTTCGTGTACGACTACAGGAAGCCCAACGCCATCCCCGAGAAGCTCCGCCACAAGTGCCACCGGCTCCTCATCGACCCGCCGTTCTTGGAGGAACAGTGCCAGACCAAGTCGGCGCTTGCCGCCCGCAACCTCTTGGTCGAGGACCAGACGGAGAAGACCGCCAGCGGCGACTTGCGCTTCAAGTTGGTGTCGTCCACGGGCGAGCGCATGCGCGACATCATCAAGAAGACGTACCCGGAGACCCTGCTCACGTCGTTCTTCCCGGAGCACCAAAACGGCTTGAGCAACGAGTTCCGCTGCTACGCGTCCTTTGAGTGCCTGTACTGGAAGTTCGACCACACGGTCTGAGTACATAGACGAATCCATCCATGGTGCCATTTTGCAATTTTGCCATTTTGCCATTTTGCCATCGCGTGCTTGCAAAATCGAGCCAGCCAGCAGGCCACGCCCAGTAGGTGTAGTGCAGGCCGGTCGGCGAAACGACTCGACAGCGCCGGGCCAAATGGCTGCCCCTACCCTCTGAAAAATATCTGGTTGATGCACTTGCTGCCTTACTAATACACTATATTCTGGTAACCTCATTGTGCAGCACGTGTACCATGTGCCCTAACCGGCGGGCGTGCGCGCACCGCAGCATGGAAGCGTGTCGACCCTCACTGCGAAATAAAAAAAAATTTTCTTTCTCTTCTTCACCACAATGTCTTTCTCCGATTTCTCCAAGGTGGAAACCCTCAAGTCTTTGAACGAGTTCTTGGCCGACAAGTCCTACGTCGACGGGTATGTTTGATTTTGCCGCTGCATGCCAATTGCCTGCCATTGGCCCGGCGCCCCATTCAACCCGTGTTATAGAATGATGATCATGATCTTTGGTCCGTGTTTATGAGGTGGCCTCAAGACCCGCCGTATGAGTGACAAAGAAGATTTAAATAAAATCCCTGACATATAACCGTGAAACGCTTTCGACACAATACTAACGTGCAGCACCGCCGCCACCCAAGCCGACGTCTCTGTCTACCAAGCTTTCCAAAAGGCTTACCCAGACTTTGCCAGATGGTTCAACCACATCGCCTCTTTCACTGAGGAGTTCCAAACCTTGCCAGCCGGCAAGGCCCCAGCCGCTGCTGCCGCTGAGGAGGAGGACGACGACGAGGACGTCGACTTGTTCGGCTCCGACGACGAGGAGGTTGACGAGGAGGCCGAGAAGGTCAAGCAACAAAGATTGGCCGAGTACGCCGCCAAGAAGGCTGCCAAGGGTGCCAAGCCCGCCGCCAAGTCCATTGTCACCATGGACGTCAAGCCATGGGACGACGAGACCGACTTGGACGCTTTGTTGACCAACGTCAAGTCCATCGAGTGGGACGGTTTGACCTGGGGTGCTCACCAATGGATCCCTGTCGGCTACGGTATCAAGAAGTTGCAAATCAACTTGGTTGTCGAGGACTCCAAGGTCTCTTTGGACGAGTTGCAACAGACCATTGAGGAGTTCGAGGACGAGGTCCAATCCACCGACATTGCTGCCATGCAAAAGTTGTAAGTACTAAATGAATACTCATGAATGAAGAACTGGTTTCACGCTAAATTACAACGGAAGGTAGTCGACGCCGGCGTCGAGCCAATTTTCCAACACCTCCTCCTGCAGCGCGCCCTGCTGCCACACCTGCTCCACCACCCAACGCAACGACGCCAACGTGCCCATCTGCGCCGACTCGTAAAGCGTGGTGATGTACGCGTAGAGCTTGTCGCGCTCAAAGTCGGTCTTGCACTCGCAGCCAATGGCGTACGTGGGCCAAACCATCTGTGTGACCAACGGCGACTCGCTGGGCATGGACCCGTAGCTGTCGATGAACTCGTGCACCGCGCACTTGATGGCACGCGCACTCTCCTCGGTTTTGAAGAGCCGGAGCAACGTGACGTACACGGCTAGGCCCCAGCACTGCGCCGCCTTGAGCCGCAAGCTGTAGTCCTGGCCGTCCTCGAACATGACGTAGTCGCGGAATTTGAGGATCTGCGCCTTCACGCGGGCAAAGTCTGTTTTGTAGATGGCCTCGGGGGTCCTGATCTCGTTGTAGATCTCGTGCCGGAGAAAACACACTTCCAGGAGCGCCTTGAAGATTTCGCCAGGGCAGCCCATCATTTTCAGCGTGGATATAATGTCCGCGCCCGAGCCGTACCACTCGGGGTTACAGTAGGGCAAGCGGCAGTCGGGCGAAACGACTGCGCTCACGGTGTCGTACCAGGAAAGCACCACCACCAACGAGCCCTTGCTCTCGGTTTCCATGAGTGTTTGGTGGAAGTGCACGTCCTGGCAGAGAGACCCAAACACCTTGAACAAGTACCGCGAGAGCGACGACTGGCCCTTTTCCAACACGGCAAAGAGAATGTGGACGTTGACCAAGACCAAGATGACAAACGACTGAAGCTGCATTTTCGTCTTATCGGCGGCTGCCACGTGGTCGCGCGCGGACGATGTGGTGTTGGAAATGAACTCAATGAGGTGGTTCATGGTGCTGTGGATGTGGGCGATGCCCTTGGTGTAAAACTCGTTCCCGCCCTCGCGGCTCTCGTAGATGTGGATACACGCGAGCGAGATGAAGCAGCTACGGGCGACGTCGAAGTCGCAGTACTGGAGGGCAAGCACGGGCCACGGCGACTTTGGGTGGGCGTCCAAGAGCGGGAGGAGCTTCTGGAAAAAGTGCTTCAACATCATGTTCTCCTCCGCGTAGGTCATGTTGAGCGACGTGACCGACGGCCGCTCCGCGAGCGACTCGTCGAACACGGAGGGCCGCCCAAGCATTTTCATGAGGTCGGGCTCGAGGCTAACGTCGGGCGTATTTTCCAACTCTGCGAGAGGCGCAGAGAATATCTCGCCAAACATCTGGCTGAGCGGCGAGCGGGGGCCCTCTGTGTGGGTGAGCGTCTCGCCAATGGCCTGGCTGAGCGGCAAGACCACGGCCGCGTCGGGCGGGGCGCCCGGCGGGAGTGGGCTGAGTAAAAAGCCAAAGTGGTCCGGCTCCCGGACTGCGCTTGCAGGGCGGTGGGAGGCCCCGCCATTGTTTTTCTGGGGCGCCTCGGGCGCTGGGGCGGTTGGGAGCACCAAAGGTTTCGGCGGAGACTTTTTTTCTCGTTTCAGAAGGTTGCTTTTCTGCGGAGTGGCTTTCGGCGGTTGGGCGTCGTTCTTGGGGGCTTTCTTTGTCTTTTTCTTGCGGCCGGCGCTGGAAACCGTCCACGGGTCTGCGCTGAACAGGAGCCGCATGCTGTAGCCCTCACATGTTCTTCCGGTGGAAATGCAGTTGTTGCAGGCGGGTTTTGTCTCATCACATTTGCGATGTCTAGAGTTAGTACGAGGCCACGGGCAAAAAGGCAGGCAAAGCTGGCCGGAGAAGAAGAAACGGCGGTTGCAGAAGCACCGCCCCGCACAAACCTTTTTTTGCACGTCCAGCAGCCCGTCCGGACTCTGGTGATTTTCGACATGGTGAGCCCGCGAGGTTATGGATAAGAGTGCGCGGCTCGGGCGCCGAATCCTGAATCTAATAGCCCAGGGCTAAGCCTTCGGCCTGCTTCCGCGGGTGATTGGTTCACGTTTTTCTAGTAGTACAGGCCCCGCCCCGTGAAGTCCGGGTTGATGACGTCACGTGCTGGCGCCTGCATGACGGCTGGGGTGTACTCTTTCACGGTGGAGGGCATCTTGGTGCCGATGGGCCACTTGGAGTCCGCCTGCACGTCCTTCCAGTCGACCACGGTGTCGAAGCGGAGGTTGTCGTTCTCCTTGGTCAACTTCAAGCGCAAGGCCACGAGCTGGTCGAACAAGAAGCACAAGTCGTTGAGCACCACGCCCGACAGCTCCAGGAACACGGAGCGGTCCACGTCGAGCGCGGAGACGGACTGGAGCTCGGCGACGAAGCGGTCGTTGCGCTTGCCCGCCAACTTGTCGCGCACGCGGGCGAGGCGCATGCGCCGCGGGCCCGCCGGCGCGTCCACGGCCCTGCTCTGGAGCGAGAGAAGCGCGTAGTTGACGAGCCCGATGGCCAGCCCGAGCCGGTCCTTCTGGTGGTGCTCCACCGCGAGGAACAAGCCGCAGTACGCGGCCACGTAGCGCCCGTAGACGTCCAAGTACGCGGGCCAGCGCTGGCACGCGAGCGCCACGCACGCGCCGTCCTTCGCCGCCCGCACGAGCTCGTGCGCCATGTTCTGGCACGCGCGCACCTCGTTGAGCACGTACACGGCCACGCGGCAGAGCACGCCGTTGTTGGTGGAGGCGAACGCGTTGGTGGCGGCGAACGCCGCGCGGTTCAACCACGACGACTTGCACAACACCGCCATCTGCACGCCCACGTCGCCCACCTTGGCCACGAACGCGTAGCACGTGGCGTCCACGCGCACCGCGCCGCACGCGTGCGCCGCGAAGCGCCCGCCAAAGCCCGCGAGCCCGGCGGCGGTGTTGTAGTGCTCGGCCACCGTGCGCCACTTCTGGTCCGCCTCGCCCGCCGCGTGCTCGTCCGGCCGCAGCTCGAGGAGCTCGTTGGTGAGCTCGCCGCCGAGCCGCGTGTACATGAGCGCCAACGCCACCGTGGCCACGCCGATCTCTGCCGAAAGCGGCCACGACACGGGCGCCTTGCGCAGCGGCTTGCCCGCGCCGAGCGTCACGCCGGCCCAGGGCACGCCGGCGGCCGCCGCCTGCTGCGCGGCCGCACCAGCCACGGCCTCGACCGCGGTGCTGCCGGCGTGCCGCGCCGCGTCGGCAATGAGGAGCTCGAGGTACGCCTCGAGTTGGAGCACGTACTGCGCCAGTTCGGCGGGGGTGGCCGGCGCGGAGCACGGCAACGCGGCGCGGGCCGCGGCGGCGGCGGGCGAGAGCAGCAGCGCGCCGCCGAGCGGTTTGGGTGTGGGCGGGGTGTTGGGGAGAACGATCATGGAGGAGTTCGAAGTGGTGCGGCTAATGGCGAGCATGGGGCCGGGCGGGGCAGGACCCGGTACGGCGAAAAAAAAAAAAGAAAAGAGCGGGGAAAAGCGAGGCGGCGGGAGGGAGAAACGAAAAAAAAAAAAAACTAGCCGGCGGTGGAGTATGGGGAAAATGCCCGGGTGTATTTTTGGCGCCGCAGGCCCCGCCCGAGGCGCTCAGCATCAACTCCACATTCGCACCCGCACCCACCACTACTCTTCATGGCGTCTAACTACGGCGTGGTGATCGATTCCGGCTCCTCGGGGTCGCGCGTGCAGGTGTACCGCTGGGACGTGCCCGAGCAGCCCACGCCCGAGCAGCAGGCCAGCCCGCCGCTCATCACGCAGGAGGCGGGCTGGGCCCGCAAAACCGCGCCCGGCGTGTCGTCGTTCGCCGACAGCCCGCACAAGGTGTGGGCGCACCACTACCGCGAGTTGATCCAGTTTGCCGAGAACATCGTGCCCGCGGACAAGCTCGCGGCGACGCCCGTGTACGTGCTCTCGACCGCGGGCATGCGGCTTCTCCCCGAGCGCAAGCGCACGGCGCTCTTGGCGGCCACGTGCCGGGCGCTCAAGAAGCACCTGCGGCTCGCGGTGGCGGACTGCGCGGACCAGGTGCGCGTGATCGACGGCTCCACCGAGGGCACCTACGGCTGGTTGGCGCTCAACTACTTGATGGGGCTGTACGGCAACTACCAGCCGGGGCAGGCGGCGCACAGCCTGGTCGGGTTCATGGACATGGGCGGCGCGTCCACGCAGATTGCGTTCGTGCCGGCGCCCGCCGAGGTGGCGCAGCACGACAACGACTTGCTGACGGTGGTGCTCCGCCTGGTCAACGGCGACACCCAGGAGTGGCGCCTCTTTGTGGAGACGTGGCTCGGCTTCGGCGCCAACCAGGCCCGCACGCGCCACGTGGACAACCTCATCTCGCTCGCGGTGCTGGCCCACGCCAAGGGCGCGCGAGCCACCGTGTTGGACCCGTGCATGCCCGTGGGCTCGCAGATCAAGGACTACCGCTACGGCGCCAAAAAGTACACCGTCAAGGGCACGGGCGACTACGAGAGCTGCGTGCGCGAGATCTACCCGTTGCTCATGAAGCATTTGCCCTGCGACGACCAGCCGTGCCTCTTCAACGGCATCCACGGGCCCAAGATGAACTTCGACCTCGACAAGTTCGTGGGCGTCTCCGAGTACTGGTACACGGCGAACGACATCTTCCAGAGCGGCGGCGAGTACAGCTTCCACGCCTTCAACGAGAAGGTCAAAAAGTACTGCGAGAGCTCGTGGGACACCATCCTCGAAAACTCAAAAAACGGCCACTACGCAAACCTCCCGGAGAAGCACCTCGTGGACGCGTGCTTCAAGGCCTCGTGGGTCATGAACGTGCTCCACGAGGGCTTCGAGTTGCCGCGCTTGGGCATCGACATTGCCGAGGCCGACGCCGCCGCCGCCTCCAACGACGAAAACGCCCACGTGCCGTTCAAGTCCGCCGACTCCGTCGACGGCAAGGAGCTCTCGTGGACCTTGGGCAAGATGCTCCTCGTGGCGTCCGCCCAGATTCCGTCGTCCGACCCGCGCCCCGTCGGCATCACCCCGAGCTTGATGTCCCAGAAGGCGCTCACGGACGACTTCGACTCCGACGACGACTTGGACGACTTCCGCCCCTTTTCCCTCTACGGCATCCTAGCCTTTGTGCTCCTCGGCCTCTTCCTCTACCGCTTCGGCCAGGGCATTGTGCACAAAGCCGTGGGAAAGTTGAGCAGGGGCAAGTTTCCCTCTGCCTTCAAGTCCGGGTTGGTCTTTGTCCGCAGCAAGGCCCCGCCCGCTGTGCAGCCGCAAATCAACCGCGCCATCACGTACTTGGAGGCCCAGACGCTCGAAGAAACAAGCATGGATTTGGAGGACGGGCCGACACCCGTGCCTTCGCCCAACCAGAGAACCTTGTCTGTTCTCCGCACAAGATCCACCATCAATTTGGGCGAGGACATGGGCGAGGATAACAAGCCGGTTGATTTCTTGCACAAGCCGTTCTTCAACCCCAAGCGCCTTCCGTCGGCAATGTACCTCCAGAAATCGGAGAGCGTTGACTCGTTGCACCGTGTTGCCAGCTCTTCTTCGATGCGGCTGAAGAGAGACAACATGTAAGCCGAACACAAAAAAACAAAAAACAGACAGGGTCGAAACCAAAGGAAAAGAACATGGGTTGAAATGATGGAGCAAACCACACTACACTCATGGTTCGTTGGTGCTTATGGCTCTGTCTTTGGCTCGCCCACCTCGTCAATGGCGAAGATAAAGTTCCTGAAATGGGGCTTTCAGCAAAGGTGTCGAGCCAACGATTTTCTGGCGGGGTCCCTCTTGTGATGGGCGACTTCAAGTGGCTGAGCACAAAGAAACATACGCTCTCGACCAACTCCGAGCCTGGCCGCACACTGGCACTTGTTCACAAAGATAAACCGCCGCGTTTGCGCAACGACTACATCGATCACAAGTCCGAAAAGACTTTCGAGAACGACCCCGGATACATTCGAGAGAATGTTGCCCACGTTGGGTTTCAGGACCGGTGGTATTTCCAGAAGGGCGCCCAAACGCAGTCGATGACGAAGCAGCCGAAAGGGCAAGCTGAGAACGAGGGACGGCCGGACGAGACCTAGCCACCGACAACGAGACATTGGACACTGTTCAAGGGTTTGTTTTTGCACTTATCAGAAACACTCATCATGTGGTTGCGGATGCATTGGTGGGTGCTCAACATGACCTGTGGCGATGAAAAGCCAAGACGACCACATTTGAAAACAGGTGTCGGAGAAAGTCCTGCAAGATTGTGTTTATGAAGTCTGACGTGATTTCCCGACAGACCATCAGCACGAGTCTCAAGACCTTTGTGAAGATGATGGTATTTACGTGATCTAAGCCTCGAGTCCTCCCACAACTGAGCAGCATGAATGAAAGCGATGAGTCGGTCAGCAACCAGAAATATTAACTTCTCCAGTAACTTTGAACCGTAGTGCAGCACCACGAGGAACTTGGAGTGAGAGTGCACTGTAATGCTCCAACAGATGGCGCCGAGAACAACTGTAATGCGTCATAGATCTCCCGGCCAAGTGCAATTTATCAGCTTCCCGGAACTTTCAAATGCAAATTACACCCTAGTTTATCATTTATCTCATTGGCGCAGATGCGCTCTTGTTGGCCAAATTCGCACCCACGGCGTATGAGTGGCACATGGCAGCAGGGCCAAGCGGGCGAAGGCGAAAAGAAAACGAAGGAAAAAAAAAGTGGAATTGGGCCGGCAGCAACCAACGGGATATGTTTCCCGAGCAATAGCCGGAAAAAAAAATTCGGCGGAAGGAGGCACTTGCCTCCTGTGCATTGGTGATGGGCATCGCACTTTCGAAAAAAAACTACCTACTCCACATTCAAGCATGAGAGTCAAAAAGCCGACCTCCAAGCGAAGCACCACGCGCATGCGCGAGGGCATCAAGAAGAAGGCGTCCGCCCAGAGGCGCAAGAACAAGAAGTTGGCCAAGAAGGACGTGACGTGGAAGTCGCGAGCCAACAAGGACCCCGGCATCCCCGCCAGCTTCCCGTACAAAGAGCAGATCATCGAGGAGTTGGAGCAGAACCGCGCGGCGGAGAAGGAGAGAAAACAGCAGTTGCGTGCGGCCCGCGCGCAGGAGCAGGCTGCCGGTGGCGAGGTAGTCCTGGACGCCATGGAGGAGTCTGAGGCCGAGGACGAGGGCGGGTTGGCCGCGTTGTTGGACTCCGCGCAGCAGGCGGCCCAGAACTTCGAGGAGGAGGAGATGGCGGCCGAGGAGTCCGACGTGGAGTACGCGATCAGCGACGCCGAGGTGGACCGTGCGGACGCGGACAAGTCGCGCCGGGCCTACGACAAGATCTTCAAGGCGGTGGTGGACGCCTCGGACGTGGTGTTGTACGTGTTGGACGCGCGGGACCCCGAGTCCACGCGGTCGCGCAAGGTGGAGGAGGCGGTGTTGCAGGCCGGCAGCAAGCGGTTGATTTTGGTGTTGAACAAGGTGGACTTGGTGCCCGCGGCGGTGTTGGCGCAGTGGCTCGACTACTTGAAGCTGTCGTTCCCCACGGTGCCCGTCAAGGCGTCGACGGGCGCGGTCGGGCTGAGCACGTACAACAAGAACCTCCTGAACGCGGGCACGGCGAACGCGTTGTTGCACGCGCTCAAGTCGTACGCGGCCAAGTCGAACCTCAAGCGGGCCATTGTGGTGGGAGTCATTGGGTACCCGAACGTGGGCAAGTCGTCGGTGATCAACGCGTTGACGAACCGCCACGGCCACCTGAAGGCGTGCCCCGTGGGCAACATGGCGGGCGTGACCACGGCCATGCGCGAGGTCAAGGTGGACAACAAGCTCAAGATCTTGGACTCGCCGGGCATCGTGTTCCCGGACGAGGTGGCGCGCCAGCACGGCGCCAGCGAGGCCAAGTTGGCGCTCTTGTCCGCGATCCCGCCGCGCAGCATCCGCGACCCGGTGGGCGTCATTGAGCAGCTCATCAAGCGCTTGGCCAAGGACCCGGCCATGACCGACGCCTTCAAGGCCTACTACGCGGTGCCGGCGCTCCCGGCCCTGGACGCGCACGTGTTCACGCGCCACTTCTTGATCCACGTGGCGCGCACGCGCGGCCGCTTGAGCCGCGGCGGCATCCCCAACTTGGAGAGCGCGGCGCAGGCGGTGTTGAACGACTGGCGCGACGGCCGCATTTCGGGCTGGGTGTTGCCCAACGCCTCGCGCGCCGAGGCCGAGGCGCACGACCCGGACGCGCCCAAGAGCGCGGTGCGCGGCGACAAGGAGCCGCCCAAGGTGGAGCAGACCACCGTGGTGAGCGCGTGGGCCAAGGAGTTTGACTTGGACGGGTTGTTGGGCGACAACTTCGGCGTGGTATAGATGTATCTTTGAGTCGGGTCCGCGTGTAGTGCAGCAGAGCAGTGCTGAGGTGTGTTTTTTATTTCCTTTTTTTTTTTTTTTTTTTTTGGGTTTGGTGTTGGTGTGGGTGTTGGTGTTGGTGTTTGTTCTTTTGGTAGTGGTGGTGCATTTCGCAGTCGCAGCCATCACCACTACCGCGCGCATGCAAGTCAACGACCGAATCTCCGTCGGCCGCCACCTCGGAACAGTCAGGTATGTGGGCCCGCTCCCGCAGTGGCCCGGCCAGGTGGCGTACGGCGTCGTGTGGGACGACCCGGCGCGCGGCAAGCACGACGGCGAGCTCGGCGGCACGCGCTACTTCCAGGCGCCCGCGCGGTCGGCGCTGTTCGTCAAGGCCGCCAACTCCAGCATCGTGCCGCCGCAGCTGTTCATCGCCGCCGTGGTGGCGCGCTACGCGGGCCCGGCCAACGCCGACGCGCTCCGCACCGCGCTCACCATCGGCTCCGAGACCATCGAGACGCGCGGCTTCGACAAGCTCAACGCCCTCCACAGCGACGTGCTGCGCCTCGCCACCGTGATGGTGGACCGCCAGGCGATCCGCACCGCGGGGCACTTCCGCCCGCTCGCAGCCGTGCGCCACGTGGACTTGAGCTACAACCTCCTCACGTCGTGGGCCGAGGCTGCCGCCATCTTGCGCCGCCTCCCGAACGCCGCCACCGTCAACCTCAACGGCAACAGGCTCCAGGGCGCGCCGCCGCTGCCGCTCGTCTGGCCGCCCGCCGTGCGCCACGTGGCGCTCTCGGACACCCACGTGCTGCCGGCCCGCCTCCAAGGGCTCGACTGGCACCTCGTGCACTCGCTCGACCTCGCCGCCAACGGCCTCGACACGCACGCGTTTGCCGCGTGGCTGCCGCCGCCGCACTTGCGCCGCTTGGACGTGTCGTGCAACCGCATCGACGCGCTCGCGCCGGCCTGGCTCAACGTGCCGCACTTGGTGCTCGCCCACAACAGCCTCGCCCAAGCCCGCGGCTCGTTCCCGCACACGCGCGTGTTGGACCTCCGCCACAACGCGTTTGCCTCGCTCGCCGAGGTCGACGCCCTCGCCGCGGTGTTCCCGAACCTTGACGAGCTCCGCATCGACCACTGCCCCGTGTTCGACGCGCTCGCGCCCGACGAGTTGGCCTTCCAGCTCATCGGGCGTCTTCCCTGCGGGCCCGGCGCCATCCGCAAGCTCAACGGCTCCATGCTCCTGCCGCAGGAGATCGCCAACGGCGAGCTATACTTCATCTCTCAGGTGAGAAAAAACGCCACCGTCTTCACCAACGAGGCCCGCTGGAAGCACCTCTTGGCCAAGCACGGCGTCCGCGAAACGCCCGCCCACGCAGAGCCCCGCGACGCCGCCACCGTCGCGTTGCTGGTGCGGAGCTCGCGCGCCCCAGAAACCGAGCTCTTCAGCCGCGCGTTCCAGCTCCGCAACACGGTTCTCCGCCTCAAGGGCATCGTCGCCAAGTTCACGGGCGCCTCCGTGCTCGACTTCTCGCTCTACTGCTACGCCAGCAACGAAAGCAGTCTCTACAATGAGCCCCGGCAGTACTTGGACGACGACATCGCCACGCTCCAGAGCCTCGGGTTGCGCCAGCGCCACAAAATATACATTCATACAGAAGGCTAGCTCACGAGCTCTCGTCGAGCTGCCACAAGCCGTCGCCCAAAAAGTGCAACAACTCAATGCCCATGCCCTTGTTGATGGACTTGATGTCGTCCGTGCTCATGGTCAATCTGCCCACGGCCAACGCGTGCTCCTTGCCCTCGGCATAGATGGCCACAATGGCGTCTTTCTCGATGTTTTCCTCGGGCAAAACCGCGCCGGCAGAGGTCAAGCCGGGGCACATGACGTTGGCCCCGGACAACACAAACTTGATGGCGCCTCTGTCCACCTGGACGCGGGGGAAACACGTGGGGTACTTGTGCACGGTCTTCAAGTGGGGCACCAAGTCGTTGAACGTCTGGAAAACCACCACCTCCGCATCCACAGAGTACAACAGGATCTTGTCCTCGCACTTCACCAAAATGGCCTGCGATTTTTTGGGTATGATGATGTCGATTGCCGACTCCAACTCGGGGTACTGCGCCACGAAGTTGGACTTCAAGCCTCTCTGGGCTGACGACTTGATGTTGGACCGGGAGTGGACCTCTGCTTTCCCGAACTTCTTGAACATGGCAGTGTGTAGTTAGTGGTGGAGCCTTTTTTCCGCGAGTCGAGTGCGCATCGGCCCTACACCCGCAGGCTACAATTTTACAGCGCCATGGATACACCACCAGCCATTACAAGGGCGTGGCTTAAGAGTCGCTTAGAGAAATGTCAAGGTCGATAATTACAGTGCCACCATCCGTTTCCTTGGTGTCACCGCACTCAAATAAAACCCTGGAATTGTTCTAGCCCATTACACGCCCGCAAGCGGGCATGCATCCAGCTCAAGATGTGGCTCTGGCCACACCGAGCGAGGTACAAGGCGATACACAGCCGGTCATGACACTGTCACGACTGGCCGGTTTCCACTCTGGGCATATGGCCACACACACGCAGAGAGGAGGCTGCGGTCTTCAAAGAAGTACCAGGAGCACAAAACAGTCCAAAAATTCCCTGAGAAGACAGGCAGGCCCGTCTCCTAAGGAGCTGTCAGGTTATAGTTTTCAACCAGCAAAAACATGATCTCGGACGAATCCTCACTGATACACGTAATGCCCCTGCATAAAGATGGAGAGAAAAGCTCGATGTTGCGGGAACCGCGCCGTTTATATACTCGCGCCCAAGCCGGGTAACTGCGCCATGCTAAGCGATCATGATCTGGTTTCGAGTTTCGAAGTCAAGATATAATTTTGTTCATTGGCAAAGCAGCAGTAGAAAGCGCATTCACAGAGAAGGTTTCGCGGAATGCTTCAAGAATTGAGAATTTCTGTGGCCGTGTATGACGTTACTGTATCCTCATCTTGGCAGTATACAATTTCAGGCAGCAGTAGCTTACACAAGAAGTTTTCACTTTATTTGATATGCAGTTTTGGTCAATGCTAAATGTCGTATTCGATGTTTTCCGCCGGCTGCCTGACCCGGGCTGCCAGCTTGTATTTCTGCAAGAGCTGCTCGTGTTGAGACTCATTGTTTGGCTGCAACATCTCGTGGAACCGAAGAAACGCTGTTGCCTGGGTGCTGTGGCCAATCCTGGCTGTGTGTGGCGAAGGCTTGGGGATGAAGAGCTCGGCCGTCTCCAGCGAATCGGCTGGTATGTAGTAGTTCATGTAGAGCTCCACCTGCTGCTCTTCGGTGAGAATCCCGTCACTCTCTCTCACCTGGTAAACGGCCTCGGGTGGATTGCCTGCCTCCACTTCCAGCTTGGGGTCCACCTTCTTGAGATCTGCTTTTCCCTGGGATGGCTGCGATAGATGATAATGCGGTTGGGTCAGGCGGGCCAAGGCAAGGACGTCGATGTCGTCGTCGAGCTCGTCTTCGCTGGCCGTCGGCTTGGGAGCGGGTGGCTGTTTCAAGGCGGGGCTTCTCTTTTTCACGCCCAACAGGCCCGCTTTGGAGACGAAGTTGAAGATTTCGGGCTGTTTGACAACAGGTGCGGTTTTCGCCCGTGCGGCCGGGCTCTCGGATTTGCGCTTGGCTGCCGGCTGTTGCTTCGCTTCCGGCTGGGCGTTCGCTTCCGCGTGGCTTTTTGCTTGCGGCTGGCTTTTCGCTTGCGGCTGGCTTTTTGCTTGCGGCTGGGTAGTTGCTTCCAGCTTGGTCTGCTTGGATGCTGTTGGGGGTGCGACAAGAAGACAGTCAAGATCCTCGTCCGAGTCCAAGATGGAATCGAGCGTGTCCTTTTCCGAACCCAAACACTGCCGTTTTGCGGGCGCGTCGCCATTCATGACGGCGCTCGCCGACTTGAACCCTGTCTCCACGTCGTCAGGCATGAAGAAGCGTTTTTGCAACTTGTCGTCCTTGGGCTTGGCTTTCAGCTTGGCGCCCTTCTTGGCGGTGCCGGCCATGTACTTCGAGGCGATTCTGATGATCTCGTCCTCGTCGTCTTCCGCCTGGATAGCCTCGTTGCCCTTGTCGAGCTCGATGAACTTCTCCACCGCTTTCGGGGTGAATTCCGAGGGGATGATGCGGTTTTGCGGGTGCAACTGGACAATGTCGCCGTTCATGATGCGTTTCTGCACGTGCTCGTAGCCGCCCATGGCCTTGTCGAACTTCATCTCCTCGTTGGCGGAGAAGAGAAGGAGCACTTTGCCGTCGCGGTTTCTGCCGGTGCGCCCCATGCGCTGGATGTTTTTGATGGGCGACGAAGTGGAGTCGTAGCAGATGATCAAGTCGACCTCGCCGATATCCAAGCCCTCCTCGCCGATCGACGTGGCCACGATGATGTTGTAGACGCCCTTCTTGAACTTGCTGATGACGTCCTTCTGCATCTTCTGGTTCATGCCCGTGACCTGGGCCATTTCCGAGGACGTGCCCCCGGAAGTGCTGTTTTTGGCCGGTTTCCCCAGCTTCTTCGCCCTCGTCCCGGCGTCGTCGTCGAACTTGTCCTTCTCCTTGGCCTGCCCGATGAAGATGTGCGGGCGGAGCCCGCAGCTCTGGTGCTCGAGCGCCCGGACAATGTCGAGCGCGGACTGGCGGAACTCGGTGAAGATGATGACGCGCGAGTCTGCGTTGCGCGTGGTGCGGAAGAAGCCCGTGAGCTCGTCGATGGTGATTTCGAGCTTGCGGTGGCCCAAGTAGCCCGGCTGCAGCACGCGCGCCGCGGTGTAGGCGAGAAGCTCTTTGGTGCTCGGGTGGAAGTAGAAGGACGCGGCCAACGAGTTCTTGGACCTGCCCTTGGCGAAGGCGGCGGCGAACTCGGCGTGCTTCTCGCTGAAGTAGCTGTGGAACGCGCGCACGCCGTAGACGTTCAAGCGGCGGAGGCACTGGCCCACCACGATCAAGAGCTGGAACAACGGGCGGTTGGGCCACTTCATGTAGTCCGGGATCGCGGGGTTGGCCATCCAGCGCTGCTGCGCGTCCATCGCGGTGAAGGCGTTGATGCGCGCGGGGTCGGCCACGTCGTAGAGCTTCTTCTCGTTGGCGGAGCGGAGGAGCGGGCCCGCGGCGCGGCAGAGCAAGTCCACCGCGTGCTGCACGTCGGGCGAGGCCTCGGCCGTCACGCGGTCGATGGTCTTGTGCTTGAGGTACTTGTAGATGTCGATGCTGCGCTCGGTGCGCACCTCCACCTTGGAGATGGCGAGGTTGTCCACCACCTGCTGCACGCCGTCGACGTCGGACGCCGGCGTGGCGGTCATGGCCAAGATGCGGCAGTGGCGGTTGAAGCGCGCCACGAAGCGCGCCACCTTGTGGTAGGCGTAGTTGCCGCGGGCGCGGTGCGCCTCGTCCACCACGAGCAACACCACCAGCTTCGGGTCGAGCAACCCGGCGGCCAAGTCGTTCTCCACCACCTGCGGCGTGGTGAAGAACACGCGCTGCGCGGCCCAGATCTCCTTGCGGTTGCGCCGCGTCTTGTCGAGCAAGATGGCCACGGCCTCGGGCGGCATGCCCGTGATGCCGCAGCACGCCTTGATCTGCTGCGCCACCAACGGCTTGGTCGGCGCCATGAACACAATCTTCAGCTGCGGGAACCACCGCCAGAAGTTCAACATCACCGTGCTCGCGATGAACGTCTTGCCCAACCCGGTCGGGAGCGCCACCAACACGTTGTCGTAGAAGCTGCGCTGCACAATGTTGTACTGGTAGTCGCGCACCTCGAGGTTGGTCGGGTAGATGTACGTCTCGAGCGCGTGCCTGTCGACGGCGTGCTGGAGCCGCGGGCCGCCCGCGGCCGCTGGCGCCGCGAGGAGCTGCGGGTCGAGCTCGTCCTCGAGGTCTTCGGAGTCCATGGTGTACATGGGTGCGCGCGCCGCGGTTGCACCAACTCCTCCCCACACAAAGACCCCAGTAGCAGCGGGGCCACATTGCGACGCAGAACCACGCCCTACGCCGCAGCGGAACCTACACGCCCGAAGCTCGCCGCCCACCGCTCACCGCAACCGCAGCTGCCCACCGCCTGCAACTGCCCACTGCCACCCGCACCGCACAATGGACCCGTACAGCGAGCTCACCAAGGCGGTCGCGCGGCTCCGGCAGCCGTTGCAGACGCTAGCCGCCACCCACGACGAGTTCGTGCTCCAGAACCTCAAGGCCAACAACCACATCAAGCTGGTGAAGACGGTGCGCACGGTGCTAGAGGCGGCGAGGCCCGCATGAGGCCCGCCGGGATTGACAGGCAGCGAATCGGAGTTGCCCGATTGGGTGGCCCGGCGCAGCGCAACGGGCGAGAATGTTCGCCGCGCCGGCCAGCATGTGGGTGGCACGGTGTCTGTGCCCGGCCGTCCATTGTGCCTCGCCAGCACAGCGCCGCCCGCCAGCCAATCACCGCCAATTGCAACCCCGGCAGCAACGAGCCCGCTCGGCAGTAGATAGACTTTGCCCTCTTTGGCGACACGTCAAACCCCGCCCTTGTCCATCGAACAACACCCCACTCGACGCACAGCTCCAGCAACCACCAACAATAAACGACCGCCAAACGCACGCACGCAGCCAATTAATGGCACCTGATAGCGCCCGCCGGCGCCCATCTGGAACTATTGATCGGCATACGGGCGGCCCCGCTACCAGATTCCCAAAGCCGGAACCCTGAGCATGCTCCACATCCTCCTGACAACCGCGCAGCCCAATGGGGCAACCCGCCCGTACTTCTCCCCAGTTAAGGCCACAGCGGCGGCGCCCTTTGTTGCACGCGGCGGGCGCCGCAGCGGCCGGTGGGTGATTTCCCAGGGGCGCCCGGCCCCAGCTCCACCGTCCGAGTCCGCCTCCTACGTCGGTGTTAAGATACCAAATAAACTTTGGCTCCTCGGCTTTCCACGGTGCCGTTACGGGCATTACGCGACAGTGCGTGTTCCTGCACTGGCTAGCGCATGCGCGAGGAGGGAATACACACTGAGCCGTGCGTGGCAGGTGCGACAAGCTTGAGATTCCATCTAAGATGCGACGCAAGCCGTGCAGAGCCAAGCCGATGTAGCTTGTAGTTTGCATGGCGTGGCCTGAGTTGGGCGCCTGGTCCCGCGGCAGCCCACATATCATTACCTCCTAAGAGACATCATTACCGCCATCCGGGGCCGCGGCTTACGTGCGCTCGTGGCGAGCTGGGCCGGGTGTGGCAGGTCACGAGCCCAAAACCAATGGGACCCGGGAAATGCCCCTTCCAATATACGAGAGCTTCCTTGCCCCGAAGCGCTGCAGCAGGCGGCGCGCGGAATACGAAAAGAAGACAGGAGAGAACAAGGCAACGCCGACAGCAGGGCTGGGAAAGAAAGCCCCCCGCCGGAAACGTAAACACGCAGCTCCACTGCTTTTTTTTTTTGCTGGTGCCGCACGATAGTGCGCCGCCGCGACTCGCGCGGCCCCAGGCAGCGGATGCCACCTGTGCCTGGACGAATGCACCCACAAAGCCTAATACCAAAATAGAGTTGAAACGGCCGCAGCGGGTAGCTTATTTCATAAAATGAAAATATATTTTTGAAACGACGCTGGGGCGGTGCGTGACACGCCTCCGGCCATGTCCGGACGAAACTGGGTCGCACCAACTCTAATTCGGGCATCGGCGCACGCTACGGTGCTACGGTGGGGCTGCTGTGTAATCGTGTTTTCCCTGCTGCCTGCAACAGGGCATGCTATACGAAGCGAGTGTCCAAAAAGTCGTAGTCAAACTTGAACTCGTTCAAGTACTCGCGAGACGAAACAATGTAGTTGAACGTCACCTTCTTGCGCTTGTTCGTGCGCTGGCGCCCAAACGGCATTCTGGGCGGCTTCAAGGCCGGCTTCAACAGAAAGCAGCTCTCATCGTCCAGCAACTCGTCGTCCGCAGACGCCTCCGAGAACGTCATCGACAGCGTCAGGTCCACCGAAAACAACTCCAGCTCCGTGTCGCTGTCCTCGTAGGCCAATTTGGACAAGTTGGCCTTGGTCAACGGCGGCGTCGCCTCAAACGGCCTCTGCTCCACGTACTTTGGCCCGTAGAGCCAGGTGACATCCAGCGACTTGTTCCAGTTGATGGCTGCGGGGGACGTTTCGGGCAACGTCCACAACTGCTTGCTCCAGCGCCTCCAGGCAATATTCTGTAGGCGGGCCGAGGCAAGCCCCAGCGCAGTGGCTTTATGCGATCTCCAGCAGATGTGGAGGTGCTCGTTGGGGATGTGGCACGAGCCCATGTAGTCAATGTTCTCCATGGAAAGATGGGGGACCAAGTGCAAGTCGTCCATTATGCTGGGGGGTGTGGATGTGGGTGTGGCGAAGGGGGGATGAATTAGGTGGAAGAAAGGGCAGGGAGGGACTGAATTGAAAGGTGGATGGGGGGACAGGTGGGTGTTTGTGAAGAATGCTGAGTGTGGAAGTCGAGAGATTGGAGTCCTTTAATACCGAGGCCAGCGTATCTGTAGGAAGTTGGATGCACCCTTCGCACAGGCCGACGCACAATGTGTGCAGGCGTGCCGCTACCGCAGGCCCTTTTGGGCCACTCACTGTTACGCAATTATGCACGGGGCTTCTATAGGCTGCGGCGCCAAGTGCAATTCCCGAAGCGGCGTCAGGCGAAAGCGAGCCCGTGCGGGCGAGGCACAGTGCGGGCACAATGGAATGGCCAAGAATGGACAAGAAATTCCAGGACAGGAAGCGCAAGATCAAGAATAATGGCCGTCAAAAAGAAACTGAAGATATATTCACACAGCCCAACAAAGGACCCCGACAGAGGAATAGTGGCCAGAGTGGGTAACGCAACCGTGGGTTGCAAATCACGCCGGCGCCGCGGGCTCGGTATCCTCCCGCCGTCGCACCTTCTGTACATGCTGTCATGTCTCGGCCCCACACACCGTGCCGACAGAAGAATGTTGATAGTAAAACCTACAGATTCGAACGTTCCACTGCCGCAACACCAAAACCGCGGACGATGTGCCAACCAAGAGTCTACTAATAGCATAAAGTATGTGAATTGAGATGCACAACACGCCAGTATACGGAGCTTAAATGTGACACCCCCGGCCTCGCGATACTGGCCGGCCGCACGGCCCATGGTCTGATGTTCATAATAGGGTGTCCAGGCAACAATACCGGAGCTCATCCGAGAATGTAGTCGAAGTCCGCCGCGGGTTCAATTGTCTCCGCTCATTTGTGGGGTTCGCTGCAGAAGGGCACGTGCGCTGCCTCGGCTGTTGTTTCCACCCGGTGGTTCACAGCGTCCGCCATCTCCCCACATGCGACGCTGTCGCTGACAAAGTGCGGCAGCACCAAATAGGGCAATTTTGCAGATTCGTCGTATCCGCAGGCCAAGCGGCGGAGCATCGAATCTGCGAGTTTAGGTGTGTGGCGCGGGAAAACAACGAACCCGCTGCGCCGGGGGTCCAGGGCCACTGTCCCTCCGAAGCGCTCCACGCGCCGCCGCACCCCGGGAGCACTGCGCACGCTCGAGCTCGGAGAAAAAGAAACGACGGGTTTCTTTTTCTTTCCCGCCCGGCCCGCCGCCGCCGCCGTGGGGCCCGGCGGCCGCCCCGCTCCCCTCATTCCGCCCGTCTGCGGACGTGCCCGCACGCTCGTCCCCTTCTCGCTCTCTCCTTTCTTTTTCGCTCGCAATAAAAAAGCTGACCCCGCGGAACATTAGGTTGAGGGCGTGCGACTGTGCCCAATCTTCCATGCATTTACGGCGGCTCTCCGCGCTCATCCACCGCCCCACATGCAAGTCGAGCAAATGTCTTAGAATTCCCCTTCCCGCCCCGCTGTAGGTCCAACTGTCACCAAACTCGTCCGTGCGCAGCGCCAACCGCTCCGCCAACTGCTCGCTGGCCGTGTGGAAAACCCACTGTGGCTCGAGCCGCAAGAGACGCCCTTCCGCCACACAGGCCAAAACCCACTGCAGACGCACCACGTCAAAGCCGGCGCTAGCCCAGCGCCGCACCCGGGGCGTCCAAACCTGGCCAACGACAACGACGGGCTCCGCAGGCCCGCCCCTTTTGGGCGAAAGGGACGCCGCCGTGCTGGCGCCGGCCGCTGATTGGTCCACGTGACGCGCCAGGCTTCCACGGCGGCCGGCCTGGCGTGGGTCGAGGCGTACCTCGCCGCCGTGCTCCACGACGAGCCGCTTCAACTCCTGCGCCGTCCGTCTTTCGCCCGTGCGCGCGTCCTTGTGGTCGGTGGCCACCACAAACGCTAGGCCCTCAAAAACACGCGACAGCGCCCCGGTCTTCGGCCGTTTCCCGGGCTCCGCGTCCACGCGGTCGAGCACCCGCTTCCGGCTGCGGTTGACGTTCTGCGGCTTGTGGATCTCCAGCGCGTACCGCGCCTTCATGTCCTGGTAGTCCTGCAAGCTGATGCACTCGTCGTACTCCTTGTCGTCTCTCACCGAGCGGCACCAGAGATTGTGGAGCGTGGACCCGGCCGCATAGGGCGTTTCTGCCGTCGCCTCGATCGACCGCGCCTTGATCTCGAGAACAATCAGGTTGGCCGGGTTGATCCAAAAGTCCGGCTTTTTCGTGCCAAACTGGATCATATCCGGCGCCGGCTGCCGGGCGTTGTACTCCACCCAGAAGTTGCACAACCGGGACTCGATCTGCAGGTACACGCTGTTCAGAAAGCCGTTGGCCACGGAGCAGAACAGCTTGTACACCCCGCCGTTCTCGTCGTCCCGGAGCCCGCACATGTACGACGTCTTGACGCGGCCGATCTTGCCAATGACCACCAAATCGAGGTTCTCGCCGAAGTTTTCCAAGTACTCGGGCTTGACCTTGATCCACGTGGAGTCGCGGCTCTGCACGCGGTACTTCAGGAGGAAGGACTTGACCATGATGCCCTCGTTGTTCTCCGTCACTATCCGCTGCATGTTGGCCTTGATGTCGAGCGGCGTCCTGGCACGCACCCACTCCAAGACCTCGAGCCGGTGGGGCACCTCGCGGATCACCTTGTTGAGTAGGTGCTTGCGGTAGAAGAGCGGGAGGTCGGTCAAGTCGGACCCGTTGAGGTGGAGAATGTCAAACACCACGAACAACGGCCAGCTGTTGTTCCCCTCGTAGACATCCACCACGTCGAACTGCTTGAGCGCCTCCTGCACGGCCGCCGACCGCAAGGTGCCAAAGGGCAACACGCACTTGCGGTCCTTGCTCCAGGCCACCATCTCGCCGTCTAGGACGATGCTGTTGACGCTCTCGTGGAACGCGTGGGCCAAGTGTTTTGTGAGCGAGCCGATGTGCACGTTCTCGCCGTAGACCAACGTGTAGTCTCGCCGTCTGCGGGTGTGCCAGAGGTACTTGCCGTTGACCATGTGCATCAACATCCGGTCGCCGTCGATCTTCTCCTCGATGAGGAAGTGCCCGGCGATGTTTTCCCGGCGGTACAAGTCCACAAGCTTGGCGTCCTTGCCCGCGGGGTCCATGGGCACGGCCATTTTGCGGCACAACTTGTCGTAGGAAATGTCGAGCTTCTCGGACAGCTGCGGCACGAACTGGTACATTGGCTGCACGCAGAGCTGGCTGGGCGGCAAGCGCACGGCCGGGTCCGTGAGGAGCCAGAAGATCTTCTGGAGGTCGCTGCAGACCTTGTAGAGGCCGTACGCGTCCGGGTGCCACGCGTTGAAGAAGCTGCGCTCGAAGAACGACAACATGGACTCCTTGAGCACAATCAGAAAGAAGAAGCGGAGCTCGGTGATGGTGAGCCGGTCGAGGAACGGCGCCAAGAGCGCCATCTGGTCCTTTGTCAGCGTCAACTGCGTCAAGCGGTCCAAGGTGTCGTTGACGTCCTTCACCGACACCGACGTTTTGACGGGAGCGCTCGGGTCTCTGCGGCGCAGCGTGATGCGGGCGATCAAGAGCGGGAGGTCGCCGATGCTGCGCCGCTCGCCCGCGCCCACGAGCCGGAGCCGCTGCTGGTACGACCGTTTCCAGGTCTGGATGGCGGCGTAGTCGGGCAGGTTCTTCTGGAGCTGGAGGAGCCGCGCCACCAAGCGCGCGAGCGCCACGTCCTTGAGGTGGTACTTGCGGCCGTCGCGGTTGGGGAAGACGAGCCGCACCGCCGGGTAGATGTTGTCGCCAAAGTGCGTTCGCCATGTGTCCACGAAGGACTCTACAATGTGGGTCTTTTTGGCGGACACGGAGGCGAACGGCGCCTTGTTTTCCAGCGTGGCCGACTCGAGCTGGACAAAGAGCTCGCGGACTAAGAGGTCGAACGGCGCCGCCCGCGGGTTGAAGTTGTGCGGTTCCCGGACATGGTCCAAGAGTGACATGTGCGGTGCCATCTGCAATGCGATAGCGCGTGCGCGATAAGCCTGGCGGTGCTGCGGCGCCGGCCACTTCGCGGGTGGGCTGCGCTCCCGCCAGCGCCCGCGGGCCGCGCGGCAGTCGCGCGCCGGGCGGCACGCCGGCGCCGGCCCAATGCCCGCTCGCAAAGTTTCTTGGGTGTGGCCCTGGCCGCGCGCCTCTCCACTTTAGCGCACCGCATGTCAAGCAGCCAAGAAAGTGCTGCAAGCGCTAGCCAAGACTAATGCAACGCGCAAAAAAAAGGGCGGCCGGCCGTGCGTTGGCACTGCGGTTCCGGCCGTGGCTCCAGACGTATCTCCCGATCCGCGTGCATTATCGCCCCGCTAGCCAATCGCCGCCGGGGCGCCGCAGCCACTTTTGCAGCACGCTGCGGTGTGGGGCCGGCTTCTGCCCGGGGCGCGGGCGGATTCCGCCCGAGTTTTTCTTCCCGTGTCCCGCCACCGCCACCGCCACCGCCCGTTTCCCTGCGGCTCTCGGCCTTAAGGGCGCCTGAAACTCGCCCTCCCGTGGCTGCCGGTGCTGCGCTCTCGCGCCTACTCTGCGCGCTCTCTCTCCTGCCGTTTGCGGCGCGGCCTCCGACATGTTCGCGCACATCACCACCACCCAGCACCACCTTGGCAGCAAGAAACCGCTAGCACCCGGCGCCCCACCCATCAGCACGCTCCGCCCAACACCGCCCCGCGCCCGTAACCCCCGAGCCCGATGGACGCATTCCGCAGACCGCGCGACGAAGGCGCCAACCCGCTGTTCCAAAACTCGCCAAGAACATCGCTCTGCGCCACGCTGGCGTCCAGCAGCCACTTCCCCGGCGGCACGTCGCCGTCCGCAGACCCCTCCGCGTACGACGAGCACGTGTCGCTCTTGAACCACCAGGCCAACGTGGACTACAAGGCCGTCAGCAAGCAGTTGGGCAGCCCGCAGGAGACGCTCAAGATGCAATCCGGCGACGTGGCGCGCTACTTGCACCAGCAGATCTCGCAGTCGGAGCCGCGCAAAATGACGCGCAGCTCGTCGTTCCTGGACTTTCTCTCCGAGGCGCGCCGCGAGTCCACCGCCAGCGACATCAACGTGCCCGGCGGCTTCCGCCGCGAGTTCTTGATCCACCGCCTGCTCCAGCAGAACAGGCCGCCGCCCAACTTCCTCACCCGCAACTTCGTCGAGTTCTTGAGCATATACGGCCAGTTTGCCGGCGAGGACTTTGACGACGAGGACGACTCCGCCACCGACGACGCCGACCTGGCGCGCTACGAGGACGTCTTCGACGAGGAGGCGCTGGTGTCCGACCGGGGCGTGCCGGCCATGCCGCGTAAGCCGCGCAGAAAGCACGAGAAGCCCAAGGGCACCGCGTCGCTGCTCAAGACCTTCTTTCTTCTCTTCAAGGCGTTGGTGGGCTCCGGCGTGCTCTTCTTGCCGCGCGCGTTCTGCAACGGCGGGCTCCTCTTCTCGGTGGTGGCCATGGCGCTCTTTGGCGTGCTCACCTTCATGTGCTACATCCTCCTCATCCAGAGCAAAAAGCACTTGAGCAAGTCGTCCTTTGGCGAGTTGGGCTACCTCACCTACGGCAAGCCGCTCAAGTACTCCATCATGGTGTCCATCATCATCTCCCAGGTGGGCTTTGTGGCGACGTACATCTTGTTCACCGCAGAGAACATGACCGCGTTCTTGCTGAACGTGTTGCACTTGCATATCTCCAACGGCCACATGGTGGTCATCCAGTGCGTGTTGCTCGTGCCGTTGGTGTTGATCCGCGACTTGACCAAGTTGTCGTTCACGTCGTTCACGTCCTCGCTCTTCATTCTCGTCGGCTTGGTCATCATCTTCTATTTCTCGGGGCTCCAATTGGCCGACCACGGTTTCGGCCCCAACATCGTGCAGTTCAACCCGGACATGTGGTCCATGCTCATCGGCGTGGCAGTGACGTCGTTCGAGGGAATCGGCTTGATTTTGCCCATCGAGGCCTCCATGGCCCGGCCAGAAACCTTCCCCAAGGTGTTGCTGCTCAGCATGGTGGCCATCACCACGTTGTTCATTCTGATTGGCGCCATTGGCTACCTGGCGTTTGGCGACAAGATCAAGTCCATTGTGATTCTCAACTTGCCGCAATCGAATGCGGCCGTGCAGCTGATCTTGGTGCTCTACTCGATCGCGGTGTTCTTGACCGGCCCGTTGCAGCTCTTCCCTGCCATCAAGATTGGCGAGTCCGTGATCTTCAACTCCCGGTTTTTCGGCGGCGAGCAGAAGCACTCCTCGGAGGAGGGCCGCTTGTACCGCACGTCGGGCAAGTACAATCCGCAGGTCAAGTGGATGAAGAACTTGTTCCGCACTGCCTTCACCATTGTCGTGGCCATGCTCGCGTACGTCAACGCGAACAACATCGACAAGTTTGTCAGCTTCAACGGCTGTTTTGCATGTATCCCGTTGGTCTACATCTACCCGCCGATGATCCACCTCCGCACCGCCGGTGGCGAAAGGTCTCTTTTCAAGTGCTTTGACTATGGTTTGATTGGGGTGGGCTGTGTGGCCGTGGTTTACACGACTTACCAGATTCTCTCCATTGGCTAGAGCTGGACACATGGACTATGGCCGCCAGTCGATCAATAGCAACTAATTTAAGTATTTACAAGTGTGAAGTGTAGTCATGTCTAGCTACATATCTCGAGTATAGGCGGAAAATCTCATGGTGTTGGTTCATAATTAGGCGGAGCAATGCCATTGATTTTTCATCGTACGAGTGATTGGATCCACAAGTTGGGTGCAAGTGTTCGCCAATGCATTGGGGATGAAGGAATTCAAGCTCACCAAAATGGCCCTTAAAGCTGAAAAGATCGATATACATGCTGATTGGACTAATCCCCGTTTTTCAGGCGAAAATGTTGTTTTCAGTCGGCCCTGAATTCGGTCGTTTTGCAAATTGCAAAAGGGTTCACTCACAGACTTGATGCTGTATGAATGTTTGGATACTGGCGGAATCCTTCACAGTTGACCATTTCGATTCCCATAACTATTTCGAAATTATCCACGACCCAGCTTTCACTATAGACTATCTGTAGTATTCAGAGCAATTTCCGTGATTCTGCTTGACTCTCAAATTCCAGTCTGGAGAAGCATTCTTCGCAGTCACTGAAAAGCCGCAAACCTGTGATGGCCAACATTTTTGAGCGAAATTGAGTGGGACCGTATCACTTTTTGCTAATGCGGAAGACCGTAGTCGGAGACTGAACGATCAAAGAATAGGCCGGAAGTGATTTCAGTGGAAATGCTGGTAAATTGACTACGAAAGGAAATTATGAAAGCGGGCGATTCACGAGGAAAATAACCACCGAACTGTCCACAGGCAGCGCCGCAAAAGATGCAGAAGACTCAGACTGAACAAACGGAAGATGCAACAGAAGATGCAACAGAAGATGCAACAGAAGATGCAACAGAGGGTGCAACAGAGGGTGCAACACAATATGTAAACAGAAGATGCAAAAAAAAGGTAGCAACGGAAGAGGCAACACAATACCAACAGAAATCGCAACAAAAGATGAATGTCAAAAACCATTTATATTCCAAGAGTGTTGGGAAGACGGAGCACGGTCGAAGACAATATACGGCGGCGCCATCGCGCCTGCAGGCGCGCACCACCAACTACCCCACCATCTTTCCCAGCACGCCAACGCCGGAAAAGCTCCGGAAAAAACGCGCCCCAGTCGAACCATCGGAGCCAGCACTATGTCGCTGGAGTACGTGGCCCCCTCGCCGCCCGCCGAGCCGCGGCGGCGCACGGCCAAGAAAGACATGCCGCTCTCGTGCCAGGGCTGCCGCCTCCGCAAAGTCAAGTGCAACTTCGAGCACCCGTGCTCCAGCTGCGTCAAGCTCGGCGCCGAGTGCATCCAGGTGTCCAGCGACATGCGCAAGAAACGCCCGCCCGCCAACTACGTGTTGACGTTGGAGAAGCGCATCGACGCGTTCCAGAAGTTTTTGGGCCGGGTCCAGCAGCTCGCGTCGCCCGAGGCGCAGGCGCAGTACCTCGCGGCCAACAGCGCGCTCGTGGACCAGCTCGTGCAGCCGCGCGACGGGCGCGACGCGCCGGCGGAGGCCCGCCCCGAGGCGCCGTGGGAGGCCGCGGTGTACGACGAGCCGCCGCTGAAGCTCCGGTCGGTGTACGGGCCCACCAGCGTGTACGAGCTGGACCCCGTGGAGCAGAAGGTGCAGCTGGCGCTCCAGAAGAAGGACGCCCGGCTGGTGGCGGCGGTCCGCGTGCTTCTGCAGGACGCGGACGTGCTCCACTGTCTCAAGCTCTTCTTCACGTGGCAGTACCCGAGCCACAACGTGTTTGTGTTCCGCGAGGCCTTCTTCACCGACTTTGCCAACCCGAAGCCCAACATGCTCTACTGCCTGCCCGAGTTGGTGCTCAGCCTCTGCGCGTTGGGCAGCCGCATGTCCGACGTCGACACCATCTACTCGCGCTCGCTCTCCTACTACAACGAGGCCAAGTGCGTGCTCTTGCTGAACTTGGAGTACCCGTCCATCGCCGCCGTGCAGAGCTTCTTGCTCCTCGCCTTCTACGACATCTGCAACGGCCACAACTCCACCGGCTGGATGCTCCTGGGCAACGCCATGCGCATGGGCTTCGACTTGGGCTTCCAGCTCAACCCGGAGGTCTGGTTCTTGAAGCAGCGCCGCGACGTCAACGCGTTGGACGTGTCCATCCGCAGCCGCATCTACTGGGGCTGCTTCATGGCCGACCACTTCATCAGCTTGGTCTTGGGCCGCCCGTCGCTCTTGAAGCTCCTGGAGGCCTCCATCCCCGAGACAGAGGACTTGCCCGAGCTCGACTGGATCGACGACTACAAGTACATCCCGCAGAACGTCACCAACATCCTGGACCCGCTCAAGAACATCATCAACCTCATCAGCATCTCCGACAACATGTTGACCGACGTGTTCACGCGCTCCGACTACGCCGCCCACGCGCACGACGACTACGACTTGCCCTCGCGCCTCTGCAAGCTCTTTGAGTACAACGCCCAGATCTTGGCCTGGAAAAACAACTTGCCGCTGGACTTGACCTGGGAACGCGAGTCCTTGCGCTCCACCGCGGACAACCCCACCATCTCGGTCGTCGTGTACTACTACTACATCCTCGTGCTCTGCCTCAACCGCCCCTTTGTCGGCATCGCCAAAAACGGCCCCGCCAACGGCCCCGAAAACACCCACCTCTCGCCGTCCGTGGTGTGCTCCAACGCCATCGAGGACTTGTACGTGGCCATCCACCAGTTCGAGCACGTGCACGGCCTCCGACGCGCCTCCATCTTCATCGTCTACTGCAGCATCTTGTCCATTCTGGTCATCTTGCTCACCTCCACCACCCAGCTCACCTCTCACAAAAAATCCCGCCTCCAGTACTTTCTCGGCGTGTTGCGCGGCTGCTCGCAGACCTGGGGCTTGGCCGAGAAGTCCTACAAGATGATCCGCTGCAAGCTCCAGATCCAGTTTGTCGACGACCCGGACTTCAAGCCCGCAGACAAGAAAAAGAAGCCCCAAAAACCGGCGCCGCCGCCCGAAACCGTAAAGTCAGACCCGCCGGGCTTTGCGCTCCCGGACTTGGAGCCCGACTTCTCCGACTCGGGCCAGAACCTCAACATCGCCGTGGAGGACCTCGCGCGGCTCAACACGGACCCGCTCGGCACCGAGCTTTTCGGCGGGCCGCCCATGTTCATGACCTCGGACCTCGTCAACGAGGACTGGGAGGCGTTGTTCCCGGACTCAATCCTCAGCCAGTCGTTCGGCCACAAGCAGTAGTGTATTGCTATTTATTTGACGTGTCCCAGATACTCTCATCCACAAAGTAGAGCCAGTTGAACCCGTTCCACGACCCGATGATGCCCACGCCGCAGTAGACGCTCATGATCATGAGCTTCATGAACTCGAGCTTCCGCAAAAACTCGTATCTGGCTTCGAAAAGGTCGATCGTCGTCACAAGGAGCGTCACGGGAATCAACCCCAACACATACAACGACGAGATGCGGTCCATGAAAAACCCGCCGGCCATTCCCGCGGAAACGTACAGGCTTTGGGGCACCATCACCACGCGGCGGAACACAAAGTAGAAGAGCAAGTACCACAACGCGGCGTAGACTACCTTCACCGGCCACTCCTCACAGGTGAAAATGAGCGGGAAGAGCGACGCGTGGCCGCACGCAACCAAGAGGTTGAACGAGCTCAAGAGCCGTTTGTCGCGCGTCACCAAGAACGTGAACGGGAAAATCACCAACAAGATGGCCTTTTCGTGCACGTGCCAGCCAAAGAGGAACGATGCGTATCCGCAGAGCGTCAAGGCGCCAATGAACCGCTCGTACGTTGGCTGGAGAAACAACGGTATGAGCGCCATCACCTGGTAGAATAGCGTGAGGAGAAACGTTAACTTGGGCGTGATGTTGGGCAACACCAAGAAGTCCACGTCGCCCACAAGACCCCGCGTGGCCGAGCTCAAGTACGTCGAGACCTGTAACTTGTGTGGATTGAACTTGAGGAGTTTCTGGAGCGACACCCGGCAGATTGGCAACTGCTTGTACGCCTGGATGAGCACCCGGTCCATGAAAGAGTACACGGCCCAGACGTTGGGCGCCCAGTAGGCGTGCGTCAAGCCTCTGCTGAAGGGGAAAAGCCGCTCCAAAAGCTGCGGGATCACGCCGTAGTACGCGAACGGGGCGAAGGCGGCGGCGAAAACGGCAATCACCACGGTGCCCAACTTGAAGAGATTTCGCCACTTGACTAGGCGCACGGCGTTGTGGTAGAAGCTGACCTTGATGTCGTAGTGGAGACTCAACGTGTAGTCGCGCAAGAGGAAGATGAACACCGCCGGCGCCAAGTACAAATAGATGTGCTTGAAGCAGAGAAGCACGCTGAACCAGAACCCGCACCACAAGTGCTTTCTGAGCCGCGCCGAGTTGATCATGAACACCAAGATCCCGTACATCATGCCGTTGTACTGGAAGTGAATGTGGTCGATGATGAGCAAGCCGGGCGAGAGAAGCAAGCTCAGCGCCACGGCAAACGCCCGCGACTTCTCCTGGCCCGCGCCCGTCGTGTTCACAAACCACAGCAAGGCGCAGAACAACACCAACTCGGTGGCAACCACCGAGATGCGCTGGAAGAACACCGTCGGCGCGCCGTAGGCGCCCTTCTCCACGATGTCCAAGCAGCCGTCGGCGGCCACAAACCGCGGCACCAACTGCGACAACGCCCACTCAAAGTACGCGAAGAACGGCGGGTAGTCGAGTGTCCATTGCGACGTTTTCTCCGTGTACCACCGCGCAAGCGGGAGGTTGTGTGTGATGGCAAGCCAGTTGCGGTGCACGTCAAAGTCCGTGGAGTGGTACGCGGTGAAAAGGAGGCACTTGAGGGAAAGCGAGAGGCACCAGATGTTGAAGAGCGAGTACTGCTGCGGCTTTCGGGCTTTTTGCGGCGCGTTTTGGGCGGCATCGCCGGCCGCCTTCCCGTCTTCGCTGTCCCGCGCAGTGGGCTGGGCGGCTGTTTTTTCTTGTCGCGGGTGTGGCGGCGGGGGGTCCTGAGGGGTCGCTTTTGGGGCCGCCGCGTCAGCGTCAATTTGTCGGTTTGCTTCCGAAATTGATTTGCCCGGGCGGGCGGGTGCGGGGTTTCTGCCGCCGCCGGCTTTGCCAGTGTCCTTTGGCCGCTGCGTGGCGATGGGAAACAGCGTCAACGGTGTAGCCATTGTGTATTTATGTTGGTGATATCGCACATCAATCGCACTACTAATCCTCTTCTTAGCTCGTACCAGCACCAAGGACTGGAACCAGACTAGAACCGTTGCAACAAACTCTTCGGCCGCCACATCACGACTGCTCCATGTTCTTCAAGTCCTCGCCTGCTTTGGAGGAAATTAACGGCGGCATCTCGCCGCAGGAACTCCGCGTGCTCAAAAACCAGCTCGACTCCGAACACCCGCCGTCGCCACAGTCGCAGTTCAACTACGCGTGGGGGCTCTTGAAGTCGCCCGCGGCCAAAGACCAGAAGCAGGCGCTCGACATCTTCGCCTCGCTCTACAGAAACACCCCCGCTTTGCGGAGGGAGTCGCTTTACTACTTGGCCCTCGGAAGCGTGAAGTTGGGCGAGTACTCGGCGGCGAGGCGCTACACCGACCAGCTCTTGGAGAAGGAGCCGGACAACGCGCAGTTCAAGGCGCTTAAACAGGCGCTAGACGACCTGGTGACCCAAGATGGACTCATAGGTTTGGGCGTTGCGGGCGGCGTTTTGGCCGTCGGGTTGGGACTTATTGGCGCCTTTGCCAAGAAGAGAAGATAGCCAGTGTTTCGAAGTGAAATGGGGGCCATATCACGCGGGCGGGCTGTGTGCGACAAGATACGAGGCTCGTGGGTCCGGTCACTGGACTTGATTTAGGTAATGGAAGGTTTTGATAAGTTGAAAGGTCCACGAATGTGGGCATATTCAGGAATTTGTAAAGCCGTAGGTTTGATAGAATCGGTGAATCGGGGACTTCCCATTTTCAATCAACGTGACGAGATCAGAATAAGCCTTATCCATCACAGTGTTTCGATTTTGAGTTTGCAAGTTGGTCATTTGAGTTGGCCTGCGATCCTTGAATCAAGCCTCACCAAACCACAAATGCTATTATCTTGTGATTTTTGTTGAAGTTTGAAAAGTCTGTCTGGCTACCGACTGCGAAAACAAACTCTTCCGATGTATGTGAGCTGCAATGATCGGGTGCAAACTGTAGTGATTGAGTTCCTGGCTGAGTTGCCCAGCGAATGTAATAAACGTCACAGAACTTATGGTGGATTTCAAACGGGTAACTAGCAAGCGAGAGACTTCAATTTGCAATTGGAGAGCCGGTGATGGTAAAGAAAGGCAGTGCTTCACCGAAACTGCAAAGCACCACCACAAACCAATTGAAAACACCGGCACCCCACACATACGTTTTCTCCAGGATCACAATATAAAGCTGATGAATTTCGGCGTCCTCGTGTTGCGACGAGTTGTCTGACTCGCCCAACAGACACTCAAGATGGCTGCGAACAAGACACCAGATAAGAGACCGTAACAAGAAAGACCGTGGTAAGAATCAACAACGACAACACCGTAACAACAACGGATGCTACAGAAAAAATGAGCACTGCAACAAAGGTGATACAATATTTGAAGCAGTCGTGAAATGGAAGCTATGACAAAATGAGGCATTGAGACACCGACACTGAGACACCGACACTGAGACACTGACACTGAGATACTGACACTGCGCCAAATGACACACCAAATGAGACTCCAACAAACGAGACATGCAATGAGACACCAACATGAAAGACATGCACCTAGTATGACCTTGACAAAATTTCCACAAAATGTAAACCAGAAATACAATTCAGCCCCACTAATTGCGGACAGTTGAATTTGCAGCATGCCATTTTGCAACACTGCCCACTCTCCCATTCGAAAGCAGCCCGGACATCAACAAAGCGCAGCAATACAGCGGCCCCCAGCTTGCCAGTTACTCCACTTCGCCCCGGCCCGCGCGCCATCACCACCACCTCCCGCAGCGCAGCGCGCACCCACACCACATTCGCATCATGACGCTCGGCCAGCGCGTCGCGCGCACCGTCGAGGCCGCGTTCAACGAGCTCGCGCCCGGCGCGAAACCGCCCACGCGCAGCAACGGCACCGCCGAGTGGACCGTACTCGCGGGGCTCGTGGCCGTGGACTCCGCCGCGGACTCGGTGCGGCTCGTGTCGTTGGCCACCGGCGTCAAGGCCATGCCCGACGCCGCCCGCGCGTACTCGCACGGCGCCGTGGTGCACGACATGCACGCGGAGATCCTCTGCCTCCGCATGTTCAACTGGTGCGTGATGGAGGCGCTCGCGGAGCCGTGGCTTCTCGAGAAGTCCGCCGCGCACGGGCTCCGGCTCAAGGCGTCGCTCAAGTTGGCGCTCTACATCTCCGAGCCGCCGTGCGGCGACGCCTCCATGGCGCTCTTCCACGACGACGCGTGGGGCGACCGCGACGACGGCCGCGCGCCCAAGCGCCACAAGCCCGTGCTCCGGGGCAGGGCCCACTTCGACCGCCTCGGCCAGGTGCGCACCAAGCCCGGCCGCGCCGACAGCCGCGTCTCCTACTCCAAGTCCTGCTCCGACAAGTTGTGCGTGAAGCAGTACACCGGCATCCTCAACTGCGTGTCCTCGCTCTGCGTGGAGCCCGTGTTCCTCGACTACTTGGTGCTCCCGCAGGACAAGTACAACGCCGAGGCGTTTGCCCGCTGCTTCCACACACGGCCGCTGCAGCCGCCGCCGCGTCCGTTGGAGGTGTTGACGTTCCAGCACTCGGAGTACCCGTTCGCGAAACGCGCCGGCGCCGTGCCGCTGCCGCTCAGCCTCGTGCACTGCGCGGCCACGGGCTACACGCAGATGTTGGCCGGCGGCGTCAAGAACGGCGCGTTCCGGAAGAACAAGCCGCCCCGGCCGGCGGGCGAGAGCATTCTCTGCAAAAGGCGCCTCTGGGCGCAGGCCCGCGGCACCATCGGCGCGTTCGACACCTACCTCGCGGTCAAGGCGGCCAACGAGAAGCGCCAGCAGTTGAAGAGGGACGCGAGGGGCTATTTGGGCGCGTGGCCGCCGACGACTCCAGAAGACTTTTCCTTAGATCTATAGCATCACCTACGGCCCCGCGCCATCGCGCCTTCACGCATACAGCTCCTACTCTTCGTCAGAGTCGCTGGGCCCGTCCAGCTCCGGGTCTTCGGGCGCCGCCGTGGCCCCGGCCGCGTACTCGGCGCTCTGCAACAACCCGCGCAACCTGTCGTCGTCGCGCACGTAGTTCACCGGCTTCAACCCGTGCTTGTCTGCGATGGCGACGTCGGACCCGGCGTCGATCAAGTTGTCGATGATGTGGTACCCGTGCTCCGGCTCGTCGCCCGCGTACTTGACCGCCAAATGCAACGGCGTGTCGCCGTCGCGGTTGACCGGGTCGATTTCCACGCCCTCGATGTCCAACACCATGTCTATGAACTCCCAGTTGCCGTACTGCGTGGCAATGTGGAGTGGTGAGTTGCCGGATATGACTTCCGACGTGGCGTTGATCAACGCGGCCGCCTGCGCGTGGCTGCCGCCGAGGTCGCCGATGATCTGCGCCAAGAGCTCGGTGTTGTTTCTCCTGGCCGCCTCCAACAACTGCTCTTTGTGGGATGCTCCGTCGGACATTGTGATGTATGAGACCGCGAGCTGCGGGGCACCACGAACGCACTCATGGTGGAACATCAGTACACCCCGCCCGGGCCAGAAATACATTGGTACACCGCCCACAGGCCGTGTTGGCGTTGGGCTGGCTGTTCTGGCAGGCGCTTTGCGGACGTGGTCCTTGTGGGCTTAAGGCCATTTTGGGTTGTTGGGCTGGGTTTTGGCGTGGTGTCGGGCAGCTGGTGTTCTCATTTCGCAGCCGAGACTGACCGGTGTCCCAGTCTGAGAAATAAAGGTTCTTATTGAAATAGGCGGTTGTTCTGGGCCTAAACCTGTTGCTTTCCCTTGACCTGCTTCGGCGTTTCTGGCTTTCGGAGCACTTACGTGGAAACTAGAACCGATTCGGCGGTCAGCCAAATTTCACTATCTACTATGAAATCTGGCTCAGGACGAAAGTCAGCGGCCGTATTCCCCACCGTCTGGTGCCTCAGGCACACCATTCGAGCCAACAGTCCCACGTACATGTTACCTCACAGTCATTCGATCGGGTCGGTATACAGTCACTTCACCCAACCACTTTACTTTATCACTTTACTCAATCACTTTACTCAATCACTTTACTCAATCACTTTACTCAATCACTTCACCCATACATTTCACCCACACTTCACCCACATTTCACCCACACTCTACCCACACATACATCACAGCCACTTTCGTTTTTTTTTTCTCCAGCCTTACAGCTTTTTTCAAT
This sequence comes from Metschnikowia caudata, assembly GCA_008065175.1. Taxonomy (NCBI): domain Eukaryota; kingdom Fungi; phylum Ascomycota; class Pichiomycetes; order Serinales; family Metschnikowiaceae; genus Metschnikowia; species Metschnikowia caudata. The sequence goes on from VATF01000011.1 coordinate 157,051, forward strand.
TCACACCCCAAACCTGTGGCACACATTAACCCGCTCCCTCGCCTAATCGGCCAGGTCACATCCTCACCTTCTCGCACGCTCGCACACTACTCTTGCTACCATGGTGCACGCTATCATCGCCCCCTCCATTCTCGCCTCGGACTTCGCCCAATTGGGCTGCGAGTGCAAGCGCATGCACGACGCCGGCGCCGACTGGTTCCACATCGACGTCATGGACGGCCACTTTGTGCCCAACATCACGTTGGGTCCCCCCATCATCTCCAGCTTGCGCAAGCAGTTCCCCAAGGAGGGCAAGGTGTTGTTCGACTGCCACATGATGGTGCTGGACCCGGAGAAGTGGATCGCCGACGTGGCCAAGGCCGGCGGCGACCTGTACACGTTCCACTACGAGGCCACCAGCGACCCGCTTTCCGTGGTGTCCAAGATCAAGGACCACGGCATGCGGGCCTCCTGCGCCGTCAAGCCCGGCACGCCCATCGAGGCGTTGTACGAGATCGCCGACAAGTTGGACATGGTGCTCGTGATGACCGTGGAGCCCGGCTTTGGCGGGCAGAAGTTCATGGCGGACATGATGCCCAAGGTGGAGAAGTTGCGGGCCAAGTTCCCCCACTTGAACATCCAGGTGGACGGCGGCTTGGGCCGCGAGACCGTGCCGGCCGCTGCCGACGCCGGCGCAAACGTCATTGTGGCCGGCACCTCCTGCTTCACGGCCACCTCCCCCAGCGAGCTCATCGAGTTCATGAAGGCCGCCGTCAACGCCGGCTTGAAGGAGAAAAACGTCTTTGCGTGAGCACCTCTCCTGCCCTGCCGACAGCCCGCCGCCCCACAGACAAAACTACGCTTCCTTACGTGTAACTGATGTAGATTAAGACTCTCTGGCCAGCAGGCTATCCAGCTGCTGTGATGTATGCAAGTGCGGCTCCGCCGTGATCCGATCTAAAAAGCCTGGACGCCCACCGTGGTGCCCTCGCCGGAAGCATCCACGGGCATCGTCAACGAGCTGGCGTCCGCCGCCACCGTCCAGAGCGCCTGCTTGATTTTCTGCAACTTGGTCTGTGGCTTGGTCTCCTTCACGCGCTTGGCCACGGACTCCACGTCGACGTCCATGCCCTCGTTCTTGGCGGCAAGGTCGATGCTCAACTGCTCGTTTCTCCTGGCCACGTAGCGCATGTTTCTCTCAATCTTGCGGGCTCTCTTGTTGGAGCACACGTTGGTCGTCACGGATCTGCCGGTCGGGATGGCGGCGCCCGTGTACACGGCCACGGCCTTGGAGTCGGTGGGCTTGGGCACAGACTCGCTGTCGTATCTACCGGCCGAGGTACGGATGGGCCCCTGGGTGGCGATGTGGGCCGCTTTTCTCCGCTGCACGCTGCTGGTGTGGCGGTATTTCTGGATCTTGCCCTTGGGCTTGTTGGGGTTGTGTCTGGAAGGCATGGTGGTGTGGAGAAAGATTAATTTGGGAGATGAGGTAAAAAATGAGATGGTGTCCTGCAGACCCTCAAAAAAAAATCTCCCGGGGGTGAGTCGAACACCCGATCTCAAGATTACAATGCAATTACAGTCTCGCGCCTTAGCCAGCTTGGCCACCGAGAGGATTCGTGCCGAATTTGGAACGCTGACCAAGTGCTTCGTACTGCTGGGCACCGCAACCTGGTTTAGGGGAGAATAGCCTGTTGTGCAGAAATAGTGTTTTTTATACAGTGTGGAGCTATAAATGCCTAGCCGGGCTGGTTTTTCCCGTGGGTCGGTACCAGCTGCAACTGCCAGGTTTGGCGGCAACTTCATTGCTCACAAGCACTTCTTTCCATAGTCTTTGTCTTTGTTTAAGGGTAGACAAGTCAACGACGCGTGGCAGGCCCCGCTGAAAACATGACAGGGCCGATGCCAAGACGGATGATTAATGACGGTTGTGTGAAAAGCAGGGTTGGTGCAGTAGAGGCTGAATTCGAATCCGGAAATTGCTCATTTACGGTGTCGGGGAATGACGACAGGCTATGCTTTTAAGCGTCGAGATGCCACTAAAGTGGTATGATTAAACTAAACTTCTGACACGAGTGTGGTCGTCGCAAACCCCAAAGCGTGGCACCAGAAGGTTATAGAGTAGAGTATCAACCCTCGGCAGAGCGAAATACCAGCACCAAGCATCGTATTGTTCCATCAGAGGCATGTCTCTGAGTCACGGCACATTACCCGGAGTTCCTCAAGCATCTTCAAGAACAATGCAGATCATCTCACCGGTGGCTGCAGACACGATGCTCCATGAGTCTCGTTACTAATAATAACACGCTCTTGAAACTGGGGTCGCCCCGGCCAGCCAATGAGATGTGCCAAAAACAGCCGCTGTGCCAGAATACGACTTGGCTTTGCGATGCCCCGGGAGATGTTCCGGGAGTACGCAGCATCTCTATACAGCACCTGCCTCGAGCAATCAGCCGTGCATAGAAGAGTGCCTCGAGCCTGCAGCACGCCATCTTAGACCGCTACCCTGACAGTTGCAAAGGTCCACCGCTGTGGAACCCACGCGACGGCGAGACGAAAAAAAAATAGGAGAGCGCCGGCCCTGGCTCGCTCGCCGCCCCAGCGTTTTCGGGCTGCCAAACGGCCGCGCCGGCGCACGCTTCTTTTTTTAGCGAACCCACCTCTTTCCTGTCGCAGCATGCCACCGTGCAAATGCCGTAGCACAGCCATAGACTGGCATCCGTTTCGGAACATTCTATTCTCGGATCAACCTGCCAAGCTTTTCGGCCTGGCTGCTCACGGCCTCCTCCTCAGTTTAGGAAACTCGGCATGGCTCCCAAATCGCAGTGTTCGCCAGTCTCCCCACCGCTTCCTCGGCACCCGGCGTTGCTGTCCCCGCGCTTGCTCCCGTGGGCCCGGCGCCGGCGCCCTCGAGTTTCCTCGCCCTCGAGCCGGCCCTCCACCTTCTCCTTCGCTGCAGCGGCCCAGTCCCCGCGGGTTCCAAATAATGTTAGCTCGGCTTGTGTGCAGCGTCTTTATACGCATATGGAAGGTGGCCTGCGCCAACTTCGCAGCCGCGGCGCACCCCATACTTCCGGAATAGTATAAAAGGCCGCCGCTTCCGCCTGGTGTCGCTCTCCATATCACACTCCCATCCAGCCATGCGTTTCTCGACCCTTGCCCTCCTCACCTTCTCCGCCGTGGCCTCGGCCGACGTCTTGAGCGACATCTTGGCCTCGTTGAGCATTGACCCCGCACTTATCACTGAAGATGTGGAGAGCGAGCTCGCGGTGGAGACAGCCGGCGCCTCGGTCTACACGTACGTCAGCAGCTTTGACGACAACTTTGACCTGGCCTCGTGGAGCAACTTCTACGCCAGTCTCACGTCCAAGTACGGCTTGGGCGGTTCTGGCGGAGACGACGGCGCCGACGGCTCCGACGCCATTGTCATTTCCACGGCCACGGACTCGGACGACGGCGCAGACGGTGCGCCGGGCGCCGACGCCCTGTCTGCCACGGGTGCTGACGGCGCCGACGGTGCCCCGGGCGCGGATGCTCTGTCTGCCACCACTACCGGCACTGGTTCCCGTTCTGGCTCCAGCACGGCCTCGAGCAGCCGCCAGTCTTCCACTGGCTCTTCGTCGAGCGGCGCGTCGGGTGCCTCTGGCTCGTCTGGTTCTTCTGGTGCTTCCGGTGCCTCTGGATCTTCTGGCTCCTCGGGCTCCTCTGGCTCCTCGGGCTCCTCTGGCTCCTCTTCTGCCGGCGATGCCTCGTCAAACGGCCCATTCTTCGTGGGCGCTGCTTTGGCCGGACTCTCTGTCCTTTTGTTGTAAGCACTGCTAGCCAATAAAAGTTTGTTTCTGCATTTTGCACCCACTCAACGCCACATCTCTCATCTTACTGCCACCTACGAGCAGTCCAACTTCGCCTCGCTGCCATGTGTGAGTAGGCCAACTTCAGACTACGGCACCTTTTTTTTTGTTCTGCAAATTGAGTTATCCTTCATTGTTCCTCATTAGCCTATTCTCTACTTGCTCCGCGCACAGAACAACCAGCGACTGTTGTCAACCACGGCTCCCAGCACACTCTAATCTAGTTCGTTCAAGAAGTTTGGGTTGTTGGCGAGCTTCATGCGGAACTTGTCCCACCACGTGTCAAACACCTTCATCGGCACCTTTCCAGAGTTGTCGATGAAGCCTCCCAAGTAGTTGTACGCGTGCTTGACAATCTTGTTCGCCAACTCGGCAATGTCCAGCGGCGCCTTGGGCGCCTGAACTTTGGGCGGGAGAATGGCCTTCTGCTTGGACCGCTCCTGCTGTAGAAGAATCTCGGCCTGTGCAGTGGGCTCTATGGAAATGCCAATGTTGAGCACCGCTTCCAGCGATGCGTCCGCGTCGACCATCGCATCGTCGTCGTCGAGCGAATGGGGGTTGCTCCGGTCCGGGCCAGCGGCGTTGAGGCGGAAGATGGACGACGGCCTGGCCGGGTTGAGCCCTCCCAAGAGCTTGAACTCGGGCAGCGCCGGGAGCTGGAAGTACACCAACGCGGTGAAGTTTGTGTCTGTGAATTCCGTCTGCAGAAGAAGGAAGATGGCCACGTGGTTGATGTTGGCGGCGTTGGGCACCGAGATGACGAACTTGGTGGGCTCCACCTGCTGCGCCAATTGCATGGGGCGTCCGGAACACACTGCGCCGAACATGATGTCTTGATTCGGGTTGTTGCGGGAAATGTTCGAGATGCGTTGCAGCGGCTCGAGCTCGGGGGGTCGGCGGTGGTGGCTTTTGTCCAGGGTTTGGTCTGGCAGGTCCGGTGCGTTACCCGCAGTGTCGATGCATCAAGAAGCTTCGCGAATTTTCTGCCCACCTACTTCCCAGGTTACTCTGCGCTTTTCCACAGTTGCAGGCCACTCACGACCTCGGCACAATGGCTTGTGTTTGGGCCATGAGTGGCTGGATGATTTTAGAAGAGGGCGCCCGGCTCCGGCATTGGGGTGTCCTTGATACTACCGTCCTAGATAAAAACGCTGGACATATTCTCCATCTTTGAGCCCTTAGCGCATAGATGAATATGGGGAAGAAGCAGTGTCACATTCGGTCACCACCCACGACGTGGCGAGCCCGCCGGCCACGCCCACCACCGGGTCGGCACCGCTGTAGATTGTATTGAGGTAGTCAAACGTCACCGCCAGGCGCGAGCCGGGCTCTCCGCCGCTGCGGTTCTCGCCGCAGTTGCCGTGCTCGCCCCAGCCCCAGGCCCGCACCGTGTTGTCCGGCAAGAGCACGAGGCCGTGCTCGCTGCCCACGGCAAAGTCAACGATGGCCGGCGATGCGTAGGTGAAAAGCTGCCCGTGCAGGTTGTTTCCGACCGACGTGAGCCGCTGCTTCTGGAAGCAGTGCACCGACGTCCACATGGCGGCGACCTTCTCCGGCCGGGCGGCGAGGCGCACGGGGTCGGCGCCGACCACCTCCACCGTGTCGCCCCACACCACGGTGCGGTCTTTGCCGACGCAGATGCCCGCCTGCGCCACGAACGGCAACCTCCGCGGCGTGGTGACGGCCGCGCACGGCTTGGACTTGCCGGATGCGGTGGTGGCCGGCGGGAGCGGGCCCAACTGGCCCTTTCGGCTCGCGCCCCAGCCCCACACTGTGCCGTCCGGAAGTCGGACCACGGTGTGGTTGATGGAGCAGCAGAGGGCGGCAATGTCTGTTTTGGGGAAGTCGAGCACGGCCAAGCTGGGCGCCAGCGTCGTGGGCCCGAGCCCGAGCTCGCCCTTGGGGCCATTGCCCGCTACGTAGAGCCCGTTGGGCACGTGGGTTTCCGACGTGCTGTGGGCGTGGAACACGGAGAATTCCCAGCCCGCGGCGACGTCGCTCCATTTGCCCGGCACGCGGGTGAATTGTTCAAGCACGGCGGCGTGGGGGACTCCGCATTGGCCGTGGTGGTTGGCGCCCGCTGCGTAGAGCGTGAGGTCTGGGTAGAGGATGAAGGTGTGGTTCCCGCCAAAGGCGAGTTTTTTGGGCCGGAGCGGGGGGAGCCCGCGGACCGGCTGGAGCCGGTTCTGGTCGGCGTCGTTTCCAAGGCCTAGCTGGAACGAGCCGTTGGAGCCACAGGCCCAGATGGTGAACATGGTGCGCAGTCTGGATGGGTACGAATGGTGGTGAGTGGTATAGCTGCAGAAGGTGGGTGCTAGGGCACTGCAAGGGGAGAAGAATGTGTTGGCGCAGAGACTTTCGGAGAAGCTCGTTTCTCTGCTTTTTCTGCCGGCAATGTATTTTTTGGGTTTTTGCCCGGTGCTAGGAATGCATTTTGCAATTCAGTACATTTGCGCAGTCGTAGTGTAGAAGTAGAGCAAGGTCAGAAGGACAGGAAAATAAACAGAGCCGGGCGGAGACCCGCCAGAGGAATTGTGGATTGGCGGAAACGTAGACTAAAACTCCACTCATAATCATCCATCTTGGTTCGGCAGGCTGGCCCACGTAGGCCCGTGTTGCAGTCCAGTGCCAGCCACCAGAGGCACCAGACCCAGAAAAAGGACAAAGAGGCAAGCAGAAAGCCAAGCCGCCGGAGAAGACGCCAAAAAGAGAAAAACGGCGCCTTTTCCCATTGCCACCCCGAGCCGCCGCCGGCGCCCGCCCCAACGCCCGTTTTGTCTTTGCTCGCCAGATCAGCTGCGCATCGCTATCGCAAACCACAACCACCATGCCTGAAAGCCCGTCCGACGTCATGCAAGTGCCCAGCCTGTCGCCGCTCAAGGCGCCGCTGGAGCCGCAGGACAAAAGCAAGGCCGACGTGCGCAAGCGCTTCTACGCACACAAGTTCTGGCCCATCATCAGCAAGCGCTTCTACTACTTGTCCGAACCCGAGCTCTTCAAGGCCATGGTCAAGGGCAAGGGCAACCTCCGCGACATCTCCCAGTGGCTCGCGGAGAACGTGTCGCTCACGGACCGCTTGCGGCAGTACGAGGCCGAGCAGCGGCGGCAGCAGCGGCCGGGCGACGCCGAAAAACGCCATGGCGAGAGCGCCGCCGAGCGCCGCCAGCCGGAGAAGGCAGCGCCGGCGGCGCGGCCCGAGCCTGCGCCGCGCAGCGGGCCCGCGCCCGCCCGTGCGCCAGACGAATTGGTGATTGTGTCGTCGCCGGCCGCCGAGGCACACGCGGACAGCTACGACGAGGAGGACGCGTCGCCGGTCAAGTTCGCCGGCAAGGCGCGGCAGAAGCGCACGCTCTCGTCGGTGCCCGCCACGGCGGCGGCGCCGGACACCAAGGTGCAGCTCCTGAAGCCCAAGGTGTCCATCTTGGAGAAGTACCGCAACCGGCAGCAGCCGCGCATCGACTACTTGTTCCAGAAGCCCAAGGACGACGCCAAGCGGCGGCGGCTCGTGCGCGCGGACCGCATGGAGACGCCCGGGTCGCGCACCGACAGCGGCGCGTCCGACGGCGACAACAACATGTCGTCGGCGTCGAGCACGTCGTCCATCCGCGCCGCCATGAACAAGCCCGGCATGCTCAGCGCCGCGTTCAGCCACAAGGAGGGCGACGTGCCCAGAATCAAGTCCGTGCGCCCGGCCGACGTGGACGAGTTGGACCTCTTGGAGGAGCGCATCAAGGCCAACCGCAAGAAGACAAAGTCGCGCGACACCGACGACGAGCTCGGCGAGGACGTGTACAGCGACGACATGTCCGCGGAGGAGGACGACTCGCGCTACTCGCTGGGGCTCACGTCCATCGATGCGCAGATCCTCGACTTCTTGAACCAGGCGTCCGTGGAGGACGTGGTGGAGATCTGCAACGCGCCGCCGAAGGTGGCCGAGGCGCTCGTGGCCAAGCGGCCGTTCGCGTCCGTGTACGAGGTGGCCGAGGACCGCTTCGAGGAGGCCACGCCGGAGCTCGACCCCAAGAGACGCAACCAGCGAAAGACCATGGGGCTCAAGTTGATTGAGCACACAGAGTTCAGCTTGAAGGGCTACAAAGCCGTGGACTCGTTGGTCAAGAAGTGCTCCGAGTACGGCAGCTTGATCTCCCGCCAGATGGAGGCCTGGGGCGTGAAGGTCACGGGCGAGGGCGAGTTGGACATGGTGGAGATGGACGACACCTTGGACGACGACGTGGTGGCGGCGAAGAGAACCCTCCCCTACATCCGCCACAAGCCGACCTTGCTTGCGCCGGACATCGACTTGAAGAACTACCAGCAGGTGGGCATCAACTGGCTCCACCTACTCTACTACAACAAGCTCTCGTGCATTCTCGCCGACGAAATGGGCTTGGGCAAAACGTGCCAGGTGATCTCGTTCATGGCCTACTTGAAGTCGGCGTCGGAGCAGCAGCGCCCACACTTGGTGGTGGTTCCCTCGTCCACCTTGGAGAACTGGTTGAGAGAGTTCCAGAAGTTCTGCCCCGACTTGGTCGTGCAGGCCTACTACGGCTCCCAGGGCGAACGCGAGGACTTGCGGTACGAGTTGATGGAGTCCGAGTACGACGTGTTGGTGACAACATACAATTTGGCCACGGGCGCGCCGGCCGACTTCAAGTTCTTGAAAAGCCAGCACTTTGACATGATTGTCTACGACGAGGGCCACATGTTGAAAAACTCCAACAGCGAGAGATACAACAAGCTCATGCGGCTCAAGGCCGGGTTCCGCTTGCTCTTGACCGGCACGCCGTTGCAGAACAACTTGAAGGAGTTGGTGTCGCTTTTGGCGTTCATGTTACCCCAGCTCTTTGTGGAAAAGCGCGAGGACTTGCAGGGCTTGTTCAACAAGAAGGCCAGCGTGGACGCCTCGGGCGACTACAACCCGCTCTTATCGCAGCAGGCCATCAACAAGGCCAAAACGATGATGACGCCGTTTGTCTTGCGGAGGAAGAAGGCCCAGGTGTTGAAGTACTTGCCCGGAAAGTCCCACGAGATTATCAAGTGCCAGATGTCCGACACACAGAGGGAGATCTACGACAGCTACATCAGAGAAGGGAAAGAAACACGCATGGAAAAGCTCCGAAGAAAGGCGTTGACGGGAAAGGAGGCCGAGGAGGCCAGAAACACGCCGGTGGCGTCCACGTCCAATGTCATGATGAGCCTCAGAAAGGCATCCATGCACCCGCTTTTATTCCGCAGAATCTTCACCGAGGAGATGTTGGACACCATGTCGAAAGAGATCATGAAGGAGCCGCAGTACGTCGAGGCCAACCGCACATTCATCAGAGAGGACATGCTGGTGATGAGCGACTACGAATTGAACGCATTGTGCGAGAAATTCCCCAAGTCCTTGGGCTCGTATGTGTTGGAGGAGAGCAAATGGCTCGACAGCGGGAAGGTCAAGGTCCTCCTCGGGGTCATCGAGCGGGTCGTGGCCAAGAAGGAGAAGCTCTTGGTGTTCTCGCTTTTCACTCAAATGCTCGACATCTTGGAGAAAGTGTTGAGCTTTGCCAACATTTCTTTCTTGCGGCTCGACGGGCAGACCAGCGTCGACACGAGACAAGACATCATCGACAGGTTTTACGAGGACGAGGACATCCCAGTGTTCCTCTTGTCCACCAAAGCCGGAGGCTTTGGCATCAACTTGGTGGCTGCGAACAACGTCGTGATTTTCGACCAGTCGTTCAACCCTCATGACGACAAGCAGGCTGAAGACAGAGCGCACCGCGTCGGACAGACGAAGGAGGTTTTGGTGACGAAGCTCATTTCCGAGAACACCATTGACGAGAACATATTGATGATGGCGGAGAACAAGTTGCAGCTCGACCAAAGCATCAGCAACGAAACCAACGAGGCCAAATTCGAGGAGAAGGCCAGCTCGATGTTCGAGAAGATTTTGTTCGAGAAATAAAATTTCACAAGACCATTTTCTTGGGCCGTGATATCCAGGCCGCAGCCACTTGAAAAAGAAACGAGAACGCGGCTGGAGCCAATCGCACAGTGCTCGAATGTACGGGTGTGCGGGAGCCATATGACCAAGATCCATTTCTCATCACTTTGCCATCATGTTTTCCAGAGCAGTGCTAAGAAGCCTTCCACGGCCCAACACAAAGGCAACGCACAGATTGTTGCTGCCGCTATCATTCAGCAGAAACTTGTTCATCCAGACTGCCGACACCCCGAACGAGAATGCATTGAAATTCTTGCCATCCATGAACATCTTGAAGGAGAATGAAACCAGAGAGTTCCTCAGTGGACGCGAGGCCGCGTGCAGCCCCTTGGCTTTGAAGCTTTTCACCATCGACGGCGTCAAGTCCATCATGTTGGGGCCCAACTTCATCACGGTGGAGAAAAGAAGCGAGCAGTTTGAGTGGTCGCTTCTAAAGCCCGAGATCTTCTCCATTTTGACCGAGTGTCTTACCAACGGCGTGCCCGTCATCACAGAAGCCGAGTTGGCGAGCGATGTGGGCTTCAGTGAGGAGGACGACGAGGTGATCTCCATGATCAAAGAGTTGATTTTCACCCGCATCAGACCCGCCATCCAAGACGACGGCGGAGACATTGAGTTTGTCAGTTTCGAAGAAAAGACCGGCGTTGTGTACTTGAAGCTCATGGGCGCCTGCAGATCCTGCGAGTCGTCGTCGGTGACGTTGAAAAACGGCATCGAAAGCATGTTGAAGTACTACATCGAGGAGGTGCAGGAGGTGAGACAGTCCAACCCCGAAGAAGAGCAGTCGGAGAAGCTTTTCGAGGAGTTTGAGGCAGCCAATGTTGTGCCACGCGCAAGAGCAACGACGCCCCCACCCTCTTTGTGAGTCATGGGCATGAAAGATTTATACATAGGAGAATTATACATAGAAGAACTACATCGGTGCGGGAACAGCTGTGAGATTATGTGGACCCGTTTCTGTCTTCCACCGGCTCTGGCGAAACAGGCACATCGGGGTATGGCATCATGTAGTAGCCAAAATGAGACGGCATCGGCCCGATCATGCACGGAGAGTACCCGAAATAGACGTTCTGCGCCATAAAAATGTCCGAGTTGTTCGGGAAGCGGCTGAGCGGGAGAGACCCGTAGTACGGGTCCATGAAGAAGTTTTCGCCAGGCATCGCCATGTAGGACTGGCTATTGACAAGGTTTGCGACGCTGTGCCGGGGAAAGTGCGCCGGGTCAAAGTTCTCCGGGGCGGCGGTGTGGGCGCCGTACGCGGGCCGGTTGGCGGGTGGGTTGCTGACTCGTTTCTGCAAGGCGAAGGACGCCAGAACGGAGATTTTGGGCTCTTTGCCGATGGAGATCACCCTGCCGTTCGTGAGTAGTATTGCCCGGAGCGCCGACTTGAACTCCTCGTAGAACACGAAGCCAAACTTGCCGTGCGAGAAGTCCGATTTTTTTGAGTAGAACTGTGGCTTGATGATCTTGGCCGACTTGACCAGGCCGCGGCCGATTTGCACCCAAAAATCGCACCAGAGGTTGTCGTTGTTCTTGAAGAGAAGCGGGAGCTGGTTGACGTATACGTTTGTCTCCTGGTAGTTGACGTCCTTGAGGAACTTGGAGGCAACGCCCTCGCTTTTTTCCGTGACGTAGAGGCACGAGGCGTCGCCGCCGGCGTTGGTGACATGGCGGTGGGCTAATAGGTTGTGCACGTGCTGGCTGTGCTTTTTCTGGCAGATGGTGGCATTTAGCCCCGGGACGCCGGCGGCTTTCTCCACGGCCACGGCGCTCGTCTGGATGTCCTGGATATCGCTGGGCTCGAACGCCAGGAGCCGTTCGAAGGAAAGCCCGCCCAAGAAGTAGAGGCAGTTGAGCACGTTGAAGCTGAGGTTGGCGCCGGGCGCAAAGCGCACAAAGGCCGCCGTGGGCGTTTTTGCATCCGCCACGTTGTCGATGGGGAAGAGGACGCTGTCCACGGCGTGGAACAACGACAACTTGGCCACCACGGTGTGGATCTTGTCGAGCGTGATGTACCCGGCGAACTCCGGGAAGTCCTCAATCACTATGGAGTCGTAGACAACCACCGCCTCGTCGGGCCCTTGGAGCGCCACCTTCAAGCCCAGGCCCGCGTCGTCGGCTGCTGCAAACGGCTCTGCGGCCTGCAACGCCGCGCCAAACGCGCCGGCCCCGACGGGCGCTAGCAACGCGTCGGCGTCCGCCTTGGACCGCAACGCAACTACAGCGCTTTGCTGGTCCTCCATCATGGCAACCTCAAAATCCGCTCGGCAGCGGGCGGAGAGGAGGGCCTCGACGTCCTTGGCGTCGGCCGAGGCAGGCAAGTTGCGGAGCACCACGGCGCCGTCCCAGAAAGCGTGCTCCCACTTGTGCTGCAAAAAGTCCACCACGAGTGGCTCTTTGGGTGCCAACACGTGGTGGCGGGCCTGGACGTGCGGGAGCCCGTGGGACAGGAGGAAGGGTAGGAGCGTGTCTGCGGCGGTTCCGGCGGGCCCGACCAACACGTAGCCCGTGCCGTGCTGCCGGGCGTCACGGGGTTCGGAGCCGAGAACGAACCGGCTTAATGCGACACAGAGGTCTGTGTTCTGGGGGGACCATATCATATCCTTGGAGAAAGTCCGGCGGCGGTGTGGGAGGCGACGAAATTCGTGAGCGGCCGGGCTTTATACAATCTATTAAAAAAAAAAATAACGGTTCAGGGGAATCCGCTGGGCAGGTGCCGAAATATGGGGTAACTGGGTGCAAGAGGGTGCGGCAGCGGCCTGTACCGGTAACAATGGGTTGTGGTTGACGACAGGGGAAAAGCGAGAAGGAGTAGGTGAGGCGAGCGGCGGGCCGTCGGGCCTCGCCTGGAAAGCCGGGCAAGCACCCTGAGGAGACAAAGAGGAGACCGGGCGGCTTCTCCATGCGTCCAGCCTGTGATTTGCGCGAGACTGTGAAAATGGCCTGCGGAGAGCGGGCCAGCGGCCAGAAACGGCCGGGCCCCGAGGCCGCAAAGGGCCTTTGTTGGTTGCGAGGCGCTCCGCAGAGCGCCGCCAGTTACGAACTCCGCCATGGGCCCCGGCCGGCGTTGGCCAGTTTGCAGCGGCCCGGTCGCGACATTCGCAACATCGCAGTTCCTCCAGCACCCACCCACTAATGAGAACGTCCACCGTGGCCGCGGGGCCCCACCAATACGAACTCTCCGTGCACGTGACCGGCGGCGCCCGCCCGACGCCGGCGTTGGTGTACATCAACCAGGCGGGCAACGCCCACATCGGCTGCTACGTGTACACCATAGGCAACGGCAAAAACACATACTCGAGCGTGCTTCAGCAGGGCTCCGACACCGCGGTGCAGGACCTCGCAACGAACTTGGGCCGCGTGCTCCTGACGAAGTTGGCCCGGCCCTCGTACGTGTGTATGAGCGGGCACTTTTCCATCTACGACTACGGCGAGCTCTGTGTGGAGGTGATGCGGGAGGTGAACGAGGCCGCCGGCGCTGCGGCGGGCGGCGCGGCGGCCTGCTGAGCCAGACGGGCCCGATATCTGCGAGCCCGGGTGCCCAACAGCCCGTGGGCCCTGCTCCTGCCTGGTGAAAAATCGGACATGGGCCAGCAGAGCCCGGCGGGGCAACAACAGGCGAGTCGGAGAAGGGCTTTGTGGCTTTGGGGCTTTGGGCTTGGCTGTGCGCTGGCGACGAGTGGGCGGCGGACCAGCGCTGCCGGGACGGCGGGCGGTGCTTGGCTGGAGCGGGCCATGGCGTGGCCCAGGCAACACACATGGACACGGGTGGCCTGCACTGGCCAGTGCCCGGGCGCGTTAGCTCGTACTTAGCGCTGTATTGTTTGCGAGTTTTCAATCCCCCGATTTACTGTATTCAATCGAGGCCATTGCTTGGGTGCAAGTGTGGGCCAGTTGCCAACAATGCCCCACACCGAAATTCGCCTGCAGCCACGGTGCTGGACCAATGAGCGGCACAGCACGTGTTTCCGAATTAGAGCTACAATAGCAGAGAGACCGTTTTCTGCTGCGAGCCGCTGGTGCAGTGCCGGGGCCGAGCTACAGCACAGAGTTGCGTTTCGTCACCTCAGATCGCAGTGGGACCGCGAGAAAACTGGCAAACTGCTGAGAAGCCAGTGCGGCGAGCGGCCACTCGCAGCGCAAGACACCACGCAATTGTAGCTGGGCACGTTTAGGTTTTTGTGCTTTTGAGAGTTTTCCAGTTGAGGAGTTATGAAGCCGAAGAAAAAGAACACCATTAAGAATCATGTAATTTCATTAGTGAAGGTGTGGTCTAGAGTTATTAATGAGGTGCAGAGTTATTAGTGAAGTGTGGAGTTGTTAGGGAGGTGGCGAGAACGAGAACGGCAGCGGAGCTCAGGTGAGCTGAGCCCCACAAGCAAAAGCAGCTGTCTAGGAAGTTTTTGTCGAAGCGCTGACTGATCGCAGCTGCCCCAGCCGAGCTGTCCCATCGCCGCTAATTTCCAGATCTGAGCGCACCGCAGCCAGCGATGCCCAGCAACCATGGCAATTTCAAGCAGCAATCTTCCCAAAGCCCCAAAGTCCAGCGGGCAGCAGCGAAAAAAGCACCGCGAGGCCCCGGCGGCCCATGCCCAGGCAGCGCAGGCGGCGGCCGATCTTATCTGGGTGCGAAAATTGTGTCTGCCGGAGCTCATCTCAAAAAACCAACTACACCATGGAGGCCAAGAGCAGAGCACAGCCGTCCAGAAAGGGCAAGAAAGCATGGAGAAAAAACGTGGACGTGGAGGCCATCACCGCCGCCATGGACGCCAAGCGGGACAAGGAGATCGCGTTGGGGTCGGGCGACGCCGACGAGTTTGTCATCGACACCGCCGGCGACCACAGCGGCAGCCGCCCCGCCCGCGTGCTCAGAACAACAGAGATCTTGACCAACAAGTCCAAGGTGCCGGCGTTGAACACACAGCCGCGGCGCAAGGTCCGCGTCAGCAAGGCCCGCGTCAGCACGTTGATGGCGTTGGCGGGCCGCCTGAAAACGGTCACCGGCGGCGCGGCGCGGGCGGCCACCGAGAGCCTCGTCAAGGGCCTGGAGACGGACTTGTGGGGCGCGGCGCCGGGGCCGGCGCAGGACGACATCTACCGCGGGTTGGGCTCCGTGACGCTGTACACGCCGCCCACCCGGGCGCCGGTGACCATGCACGAGAAGCCCGTGGCGCTCACCACGAAGGCGCCGCGCGAGAAGCAGGTGCACGCGGGCAAGTCGTACAACCCGTCGCTAGACTCGTGGAAGCTGCTCATTGACCGCGAGTACGGGCTCGAGCACGAGAAGGAGGTGCAGTTGCAGGCGATTGAGGAGCAGAAGAAGAAGATCCAGCACTTGGTGGAGACGTTGGACGACCGCGAGGTGATTGAGGACGACAGCGACGACGCCGGCGACGACGACGCCGCGGCCGCGGGCGACAGCGACGACGGCAGCGCCAACGACTTCCGCCTCTCCGTCAACGAACCCACCGTGCTCCGCATCAAGACTCGGGCGCAGAGAAACAAGGCTGCGCGCCACAAGAAGAGCCTCGAGCTCGCCGCCGAGATCCGCGCGTTGAAGGCGCAGTACCGCCAGATCTCGCGCTTGGAGGCCATCGAGAAGCAGGTGGCCGAGAAGCTCGCCAGCACAAAGACCGCC
Organism: Metschnikowia caudata; assembly: GCA_008065175.1. NCBI lineage: Eukaryota > Fungi > Ascomycota > Pichiomycetes > Serinales > Metschnikowiaceae > Metschnikowia > Metschnikowia caudata. Next base: position 172,505 of record VATF01000011.1, read on the forward strand.
AAGCCCAAGACCTACGCCCGCCACGGCAAGCACCACGCGTCCTTCACCCCGATCGAGGTCAAGTTGTCCGACGAGTTGCCCGGCAGCTTGCGCGGCGTGCGCCCGGAGGGCAACTTGTTCTACGACCAGATGAACAAGTTGGAGATGTCGGGCGTGATCCCGGCGGCCGCGCAGTTGGAGCGCACCACCAGGTACAAGCCCAAGTTCGTCGAGAAGTGGGCCTACAAGCAGTGGAAGCAGTGAGCATGACCTCGCTCCCGTTGCATCGTGCTGGAGCTGCCTCGGGGCCTCGGGGCCTCCTGGGCCTCCACCACACTCCCGGCGAGCCGAACATCTCGTCGCTGGCGGTCCTACTGTCTTGGGGCTCTTTCTATTTGCATTTACGATGTTTGCTCTCTGACCACCGGTCTCGCCCACCTTGTATTCCCCGTACCTTCGCCTTCTCAGTCGTTGCTTTCGACTCTGTGTAGTTTCGGCTCAAGAATCCACTGGTCGCTCTGCTGAAGCCCAGACACCGCTGTCACAAAACTGTCTTCACGTCTTCAATTCCAACACTAAACGCCTTGAACGATATAAACCCTCTCAACTCTTCGCCCTCTTGACATTCTTGACACTCTCAGGCCGTGGCGGGCTTCTATGTACTGGATGATGTTATCTCACGCCAGTTCAGCTGCTTCTACCACTCTGACCTTACAGCTACCAGCAGACTCCCTGTTAGTTGTATCATGTTCGACTTCTCAATCAGCATCTCCACATCTCACTCAGAAATCTCCGCATCTCAATCAAGAACCTCCCTCTCATCGTCTCCAGCGCCCGCCTTTCAACTCTTCCTCAAACGCTCTACACGGTCTCTGTCGGATCGTATACTCCTATGCATTCTAACTAAAGTCCCACGAGCCAGCAACGTAACCACGGAACAATCTCTCTCTGAAACTGAAGTATTGGTCTCTGTATGGCGACCAGTAGCCCTCCTGGGTGATGTGCGAGGTCTTGAAGTGCTCGGGGGCAACGGCGTCCAGGAGCTGGCCCCGCTTGGTGCCCGTCAAGAGCAAGTCTCTGGTCATCATTTTCTGGTCCCACTGGTCCAAGTCCCAGCGGTCGTTTTTCCAACCGTTGTCCCAGTATCTGATGAAGCCGACGCCATGGCCCGCGAGGCCAAAGAACGCCGTCATGATGGCGTAAGGCAATAACCCTTCGAATGGAACAGGCATGTTGTCGTGAAGTTTTTGGATAAGTGGTGCACTTGATTGGTGCGCGCGTCGTGCGCGGCACAACCGCGCGCTGGTGGGCGTTGAGCGCGCACCCACAATCCACCATATGGCACGCCTGGCGGCTAGTCCAAGGCATCGCCCCAGATGCGCCGCACAAACTTCTCCATGCTCACCTTGATCTGCAGCTGCCCCACGCACCACGGGTGCTGGAGGATGGCCTGCGGACTGGGCCGCGCTTCGGGGTCTTTCTTCAAGCAGTAGTCCAAGAAGTTCTTGAACGAGTCCAGCCAGAACACCTGCTCCTCCGGCAGGTCCTCGAGCTTCGGCGTGTACTCCAAGATCAACGAGAGCAACTCGATGGGCCCCATGGGCGTCGGGCTTTGCGTGTCGTAGGGAAAGTGGCCCATGGCCACCTCCAACAAAGAGAGGCCGAGCGACCACACGTCGCAGCTCACCGTGTACGGCTGGCCCATGATGCGCTCGGGCGCCATGTAGTACTGGGTGCCGACGAAGGTGTTGGCCAAGGAGTTGACCACTTCCCCGCTCACGCCGAAATCGCAGATCTTGACGTTGCCATGCTTGTCGAGCAAGATGTTGGACGGCTTGATGTCGCGGTGGATGATTTTCTGCAGGTGGAGGTAGCTCAAGCCCTTCAACACGGACTCGGCGACCTTGCCCAACACTTTCTCGCTGACGCGGTTGGTGGGGTCCAACTGGATCACCTGCTTGTAGATGGCGTCCAACGTGCCGCCGCCCATGAACTCCATGGCGATGCCGATCATGCTCTGCTTCTCCACCATGAACGTGCCGTAGTACTTGACGATGTTGGGCGAGTGGCAGAGCCGGTTGTACTGCAACTCGCGGATGATCTGCTTCTGGATGTCCGGGTTCGGGTCGGCGCTGATGAGCTTGAGCGCAAACACAGGCGACCCGTCTGTGAGCACGCACTTGGACACGTTGCCGCTGCTGCCTTCGCCCAAGCGGCTCAACTCCACGATCTTGTTGGAGTTGGCGAGGTAGTTCCAGTCCTCGGGGGTCAAGTCGTCGGGGAACACGCCGGGCCTGGACTGCGCGGCGGCACTGGCCTCGGCGCCCGGGACGGGGCGACCGGTTTGATCGTTGGTGTGGTTGTCGTGGCTGGTGTGGCTGGTGTGATTGTGACTGTTGTGGCTAGTGTGGCTAGTGTGGCTGGTGTGGCTGGCAGACTCGGCGCCGGAGTCCTGGCTCGCGGAGCTTTGGCTTGCCGAGGTGTCCGCCGAGACGAGGCCCTCGTGGGGTTTTAGGCTTTGGGACTGCGGGTCGCGGGCCGGGTGGGCGATGTTGGAGAAGTCGATGGCCGGCGGCTTTCGCCTTAGTTTCGTCTGTGTCCGGGGGATGTTTGGCATTCCGGGTAGCGTTTCGGGCTTGGAGGACACGGGCAGCGGGATGCGTAGCAGTAGCGCCGGTTTCTGTGTGTTGGGGTTTGACGGCGGGATGTTGAACATGGGGCTGCGGTCGGCCATGGCGGGTAGCGGGATGTGAAACGCTGTGGGCGGGGCGCGGGGCGGGTGAAACGGGCGTGCGACGGAGCTGAAACAAAGCGAGCGTGGGGTCGTGGGGTTGGCGGCCGGCGGTGATTGTGTTGTTACTAGGTCCTGTGTCGGGGCCGCGCGCCTAACGACGGAGGAGATGGAATGCGACGTCTGGGGCCTGGGGAAAGCGGAAAAGCAATTTCGGTGCAGAACACGGAAAAATGTAAACGGAAAAAAGCAATTGGGGGCGTTTCGCTTAGTTTCAGTTGCGCTTGGAATGTCAGTGCTGCCGCCGACCCGAGGCGACAATTAAGCCAAAGAAACTTTAGAGAAGCCAAGGTCAGAGATCGAGAATGGGTGAAGTGCGCAGGAGGTAGAAAAGAAGAGAGAGATTGAAGAAAGGGACAAGCAAACTCGAATGTTCACATTTCAGCTGGAGAAATTTGTTGTATAACAAACTGATCCTTCGTTCACAATAATTGCATTGTATTTTAGTTTGCTTCATTGGGCTCTGTTCGGCGGAACCTCAATTGTGATGGCCAGACAACTGCCTTAAAAGTGGTCCACGGTGTCGTATGGCCCCGCTGCGGCGTCAGAATTTGACCAGTGTCAAAATAGCCCGTGCAGCAAACTTGGCCGACCGATCGCAGTTCTTCCAATACCCTGGGAATGAATTTGCGTTGGCCACTGCTGGAATGCGTGGTCACATCTCACTAAGGCCAACGCCGCACTCCCCAGGTGGAAAAGTCTAGGGTCGTGAGAACACAATGGAAATACCAGCGGCCAAACAGTCATCGCTATGCATTGGCGCCGTCCAATTTGGCAGCGAGGAGACGCGACGGCCCCAAAACTCCCGCCAAGGGCTCACTCACTACTTGGCTTTCTTCGGCGCCTTCTTCACTGCCTTCTTCTTCGCCGGCACCTTCTTGATGAGCTTGTCCTTCTTCGCGTCGATGCCGGTCGTTTCCTCCGGCTCGTCGTCGTCCTTGGCCGTGTCGTCGTCCACCACGCCGTCGTAGTCCACCTTCTGCTTCACGCTGCCGCTGACAGAGTTGCCCGTTTTGTAGATGGCCACCGGGTGCGACATGCCGTTGTACTTCCTCGTGAACGCACTCTTGACCTTGGTGGGGATGTTCTTCGTGATAGCGTCGCCCGTGTGGCTGCCCACGCCAAAGTCCAAAATGCTGTCCCAGTCTTCCTTGGTCAAATAGTAGTGGTCCAAGGTGTCGATCACGGGCTGGATGCCGGCCTCGCCATCCGCCAACAACGGCCGCGTGAGCGACTCGCGAAACACGGGCACGTACTCGAGCCGGAGCTCGGTCTTGCTCGTCGACGTGCGCAAGCGCGTGTGGTACTGGAGCTCCTGGAGCAAGCGCTGGTTCTTCATCGTCATGGAGTTTTTCCCGAGCCACAGGGCAAAGTTGATCCGCGCCACGAGCGCGCCGTTGGTCTCCAGCGCAGGGCGCACCGTGGACATGACGCCGTGGAAGGGCAACAAGCTCCACTGCTGCTCGCTGGAGCGGATCAACGAGTTGATGCCGTCCGACATGGAGATGGAGTCCGCCGCGTCCGCCACGCGGCGCAAGTGCTCCTCCTTCGACAGCACCTTGGGCCGCGTGTACAAGTAGTTTTCCTGGATCATCAACGGCGCAAAGTCAATGTCGTTGAAGTACAAGTCCAACTTGTCGTTCAAGGTGCTGCCCGAGTGCTCGTTGAAGATGGGCCCGCCGAGCAACGCGGACGTGATGTCGAACGGCTTGAGCATGACGTGCTTTTTCCAGCTGTCGGCAATCTGCGCCAGGTTCTCGTGACCAATCACCTTCTGCGTGCGCGACACCGTGGCCATCAAGTTGATGATCTGCCGGATGTCGTTGCCCGTCGCCTGCACCAACTTGCCCACCACCGACGGCTCCAACTTGAGCCGCTCGCGGTGGGCGATGGTGAGCAACCGCGCCCGCATCTCCGTCTCCGTGGGCCGCCGGAAGGGCAAGCTGTACACGGTCCGGTCGAATGTGCGCATCTTAGGGAGCGTGCGGTCGTTGCAGATCAAGATCATGGGCATTTTCGTGATGCGGCAGAACGCCGAGAGCGCGCCGGCGCCGCCGTGGTCGCCACTAGACATGCCGTCCACCTCGTCCATGATGAGGCAGAACTTGCGCTCGTTGACGCTGTGCTGCGCGGCGTTCTGGTTCTTGAAGTACCCCACCACGGACGTGTTGTTGAGCACGGCCTTGACGTCCGAGTTCAAGAGCGACTTGGACCGCACGTCCGACGCGTTCTTCTCCAACACGTCGAACCCGAGCTCCTGCGCCACAAGGTGCGCGGCACTGGTCTTGCCGATCCCCGGCGGGCCCGAGATCAACACCGCCCGGAACGTGCCCATGCCGTCGGCGCCGGCCACCTTGAAGTCCTTCTTGCTGTTGGCGAACCAGTTCTGGAGCCAGCTTTTGAGTTTCTGGATCTGCTGCTTGTTGCCGCACAACTGGCCCACGTTGGCCGGCGCGTATTTCACCGTCCAGAGCTTCTCGCTGCTGGGCACCTCCCGCGGCGGCTCCGGCGCCGGTCTCGGCACGCCCTGCGCCGTCTTCTGCTCGTGCGCCACCCGCTTCGCCTCTGCCGCCGCCGCCTTCTTGGCGCGGAGTTTCTCCTCCTCCTCCTCCTTCATTGCCTGGTCGTAAACGGCCTGCTCCTCCTCCTCGCGCTTCCGTTTTGCGGCCTGGGCATCGGCGCTGTCGCCGCCGTCCGCGGGCATTCTGCGGAGCAACTCGATGAAGCCGCTCTCGTCGATGGCCTTGGTGCCGAACTCCCGGATCTTCTTCACCTTCGACGGCCCGGCCTCCTCGCCAATCACCACCAAGCTGGTCTTCTTCGAGATGCTTTTGGTGACTTTGGCGCCGTACTGCTTGGCCACCGTCTCCGACGCATCACGGTCGAGGTTGGGGAGCACGCCCGTGAACACAATCGTGAGCCCGCCGAGACAGTTGGGCGCCGCCGGCGGAAGCTCCACGGCCCCGCTTGGCGGTGGGACATTCAGCTGCTTGTTCTTCAATGCGAAGTAGTTGAGCTTGCCGTCGGACTCGGGCGCCTCGGGCAACTCCGCGTCCGGAATCTCCGAGAGCACCGAGTCCGCGTGGATGCCTCCCGAGACAGCCTCTGTTTGTGGCTTTGGCGCCGCTCTTTTCCGGGGCGTTTTGGGCGGTGGCGCCACTTCCTCCACCAAGTCTTCTTCCGGCTCAGGCTCGTTGTCTTCTTCCGGCTCATTGTCCTCTTCGTCAACATCGACCATCTCCTCATCGTCGGACTCCTCAGCAGCTTCGGGCTCAAAGTCCTCCTCCGAGTCCTCGAAATCGGAATCTAAATTGACGTAGTTGGTTTTTCTGGCTGCTTTCCTAGTGCTTTTCTTGGCTGGGGCACCGGCTGCCTTTTCACTGGATTGTACCTCCTTTTTGGGGGACTTGGCCTCTTTCTCTACCTTTGACGGCTCGGCCTCCTTCGCTTCCTTCTTGGGCGATTTGATCTCCTTCTTCGGGGTCAGCTTTTTCGGTGAGACATGCCCGTCTTCCTCGAAATACTTGCTTTTGGCGCCTTCGGTCTTTTGCACCTTTGCTGGCGGCTGTTCTGGCGTGTTGCCTTTGGCTTTTTTCGCCGTTGACTCCTCGGCTTTTACCCGTTTTTTTGGCTGCTTGTTAGTCGATGCTGGAATTGAGCGTTTCTGATTTCACATACGGGATTTGCTTGGTTTCCTCCGGCGAAAAACAGCCGGATGTCCACCATGATTGTCTAGATCAACTGTAGTAGTACGCGTTGGAATGAGAACCATGCGCGCTCCATATGCCGCGATCAATGCCGCAAGACAAAATTCCCATTTACGGTGCGACACAGAACACTCAGCAGCTTGTATTGTACATTATTTTTTGGTGCTTTCCTTGTCCAAGAACTCTGTCCACATAGAGATGAAGCTGTTTTTGGCGGGACGCTCTCCGTTTTTGTCGCCCGTATTATGCATGAGTCCCGCCTGGACCTTTCTCTCTTCGTCCCACTCAAGTAAGCCGGCAATGAGCAGGAGCGCCTCAAACTTCTTGGTGTCTCCACGAGGAATCTGTAAGAACTTGATGATCAAGTTGGATACCAACTCTTTGTCGACCGTCTGCTCAGACTCTCCCAGGTTTTGCTTGAGCATCGACAACGACTTGGTCAAATGCTCGTTGAGAATAATCGCTTCATGCCTCAACTTCCCAATGATGATCTGCTTGCTGTGGACTTCCTCCTTGAGGGCAGCTATCGTGCCGTTCTCCTCTTTCAAGGCTGAAATCTCACCCACCTTCTCTTCCACAGACTGCAGCAACTGCTCGGTCTTAGTATTGAGACTCGCGATTTTCGTGTTGGCCTCCGAGAGCTCATTCTGCTTGCTCTCAAGAGATGCATGGAGCTCCTGCAATTGCGACTCGATTTCCGCTTCCTTGCGATTCAATGCCTCTTTCGCAGAGGCAAGCTCGGAGTCCTTTTCGCCAACTCTGCTCTTGACTTCCTCAATCTCAAGCAGAAGGTTTTTGTTCTCCATGCTGATCTCTTCCTGTAACACCTCAAGCTCGCTATACGCGGCTTTTTGCTCGCTGATTTTTTTGTTCAATCGACTCACTTCGTTTTCCAAAGCGTATTTCTCGTCCTGGAGCGAATCATCCTTCGCCTGGAACTCCCTGCGCAAGATACTCAACTGCTGGCTTAAGCGGTCGCATTCAGCATTGAGGTCTGTAGATTCGGTTTGAAGAGTCTTCACGGTTTCGGCTAATACGACGTTCTCCGACTTCAATCTTGACTTGACTTCTGCGGCCTGCGCTTTTTCCTTCTCGGCGACTGCAATTCTCTCAAGGGTTCGGGCAAGTTTCGTGTCGGACTCCTGCTTGGCCTCGGTGACCTGAGACAACGATTGCTTCACTTCCTCCAACTCTCCTTGAGTGCTCTTGAAGTTCTCAAAAAGCGTCTTCATGCCTGACACTTTCCTGAGAATCACATCCAATTGCTGCTTAGCCTGGTCACGCTCTTGTTCGGTTTCTGCCAATTTTTGAACCAAGTCGTCATTCCCAGAGGCAAAGGATGGTGTCTGCTGCAACTGAGCCTTCAACATCTCGATCTCCTGCTTTAATTCTGCAACCTCGGAATTTTCTTCGGGGTTGGAACAAGTCCCGTTGGAGTGTGCTTGTTTAGAAACAGACCCATTACTAGTATGCAGCTGTTCTTCGAATTCTTCTGTCTGGGTGACAGCTGGTGAGCTCTGGTTTGTCTCTTGCACTTCAGGATCGTGAGAAGCTGCCGAAAAGATTTCAGTCACGGTTGAGGTGTTTGCACTGAAAGAGGCTGAGCTTCGGGTTGCCTCCGGGACTTCGTCCGCTGCGTCGGTTTTGGTCTCGGGTATGGGCTCTTCCTTCGCTTCTTCCTCGGATTCTGCTAAGACGCTGGGATCTGTTTGAGATGGGGCCTCGACCTGTGACAATACTTCCGAAGATGCCTCCGCGTCGGCCGGTTCAGGTGCCGATTCGATCACAACATCCTCTTTTATTGGTTCCAGTTCATCCTTCGCTGTTTCGGTGTCTTCTGCGCTTGGTTGTGATTCAAGGGTATTGTTCTGTAATTGCTCTGTTTCTATCACTTGATCGGCCACAACCGAAGCCTGTGTCATTTCGGCTGGATCAGCTTGTTTTTTAGGCGCAGCGGGTCTTGTGACATGTTGGGAGGCCTTGGTGCCGGAGACGGGCTGCTCGACAAAGTCCGAGTCCAATCCCTCAAGGTCGTCGTCCCAAAAGTCGTCGGCGTCCTCATTCAGCCAAGACGGGGATGTAGGCACGTTCTTCTCCATGGTAACACTTGTTCTGAGAACACGTTCCTGCGCACTTGTGAACGCGAAGTAGAGGTAGCTCAGTGGAACGGACGGAGCAAGTTCGACCGCTGAGGATAGAGAAGTATTTCGTGTCTGCTGATTGAAAACGAATGGATGAGAGCCCACCCGCTGATAGCCGTTTCTTTTACCTTTTTGTTTCAAATATGACTTCATGGTTTTAGTCTCGTAGGCTGCAAAAGACAGAAGAACGTTATATGCAAAAACTTTGATAGAAGGTAATTTCTTCCAGAAACTTCTTGTTACGAAAGACGTCAAACTTTGTCGAGATCGGCTTGTTTGGATGACTTCGAATTTTCTTGATTATATCAATGAGTATTGTTTAAACCTGGATACCAGGTCCAAGCAGGGGATGGCGCTTCTTAAATAATGTATATACGTGAAGCGCGTTGTTGTTTCAGATTCGTAGGAGTTGCCAATGCATGTTTGGCTGTAAAAACGGTAGGGTTGTATAAGTAAGGGCGGATCTATGCTTGTGAGATACTTGCAGCCTCGCGGTGCTCGCGCTCACCAACAGGAGATGGAGGACTGAGCACAACACCGGAAAAAGCGGCAACGAAAAATCGGCAACAAAAAAGTATGCCGCCGGTGGAAAATTTGGGTTGAAGAGAGCACAGGGTAGAGAGAGGACGCTTGAATGCTACATGAGTTACTTGTAAAAAGTGATAATGACTATGATTAAGGTATAACCTTATGGGCAGTGGGCATCTTAGTTCCTTTTATTAAGTGAAAGAATTCATTTTATACACGTCATGCCCATTACGCTAACGAACACAACAAGGGAGGTTGTGGTTGATCGTCGTGACTTCATTCACCTTAGATGTTGGATGGGTACAACATCACTCTGACAGAAGCACCAAAGGACTTTGGTGGCAAGTTCTTCTTGAAGTTGGCTCTGACAACACCGTTGTTACCGTGGGTCTTGACAACCTTACCCCAGATGACTCTGATCTTGGTACCTCTAACCTCCTTGGTAGCTCTGTACACGTAAGCGATTCTCTTACCCAAGTAGAACTTAGCGTCCTGTGGGTTCTTGACACCGTCAATTTGAATCAAGGAGATGTTAGGGTTGGTAACGCTCTTGGAACGTTGGTAGGACACGTGCTTACCCTTAACGTACAATCTGTGAGATTCAGCCATTGTGTATAAGTTGGATGTTGAAAAGAAGAATCCTTCACTGAGAAGAAGGTCAAAATTTTTCTCCAGTGTGTGAGTGAGAAAATTTCCTCGAAGACTGCACAGACCGCGCCCTGGTTCTGGTGCCCAGTGCGGCCATCAGCGCTGTTGACTCGCGAGCAGCTTATCGCGCGCACGTGATACGCGGATGCCCTATGTGCGCGCACGTGCAAGCCCTATAGGGTTGCAAACGGGAAGGCTAACAATTGCAACTGAGCAGGGTGTCGATTGAGTAGCAGGGCGGTTGGCTCGTGTGTGTTTTTTGCTACGAAGGATCTGGCGATGGGCCGATCGGGTCTGAATACAATCGTTTATCGTGCTGGTCTAAGCCTTAATTTCCGTTTCTTTGGCCCACCGTTCCTTGTTGAGTCTCCAGTGAAGTGCCTCCTCCTTGTCCTTCTTGGAGCCCTTGATTGTGCCCAGAGGAACGTTTCCTGTGCTCAAGCTGGCAATGTTGGACAAGCTGACGAACGGGTCCGACGCCAACGCGTCGTTGTTGAAGTCGACCTCGTCGAACCAGCGGGTCTCCCACGGGACGCCGGCCCCCTTCTCGGACTTTCTCATTTCGCGCTGCTCGTTCTCAATCAGCGTCTTCTCCTTCGAGATCAAGTCGTAGTTGCCGGCCCGGGTGGCGTCGGCAACCTTTTGCCACGCCTTCCGGGACTCCAACGCATGCTGTTCCTCGATGGGCTTCACGCTGAGCTCCTCCGGCTTCAGGGCGTTCGCGTCGTAGAAGAGCTCGTCGCTGCTCGAGGGCGTGGAGGCGCCCTTGCCAATGTACGATTTGCCGGACCACTGCCCGCTGATGGTGGTGAGCGCGTTGTCCTTGTGGGCGCTGGCCATCTTGTCGGAGAAGATGCGGGCCTTGAACGTGTTTTTCTTTCCGCTGAAGTAGCCTCTTCCGGAGTAGTCGATGACGGCCAAGTACCCGGAGGAGCTCTGGATGTAGGAGGTGCCCTCCAACTCGACGAACGGCGACGCGGTGATGAGGCCCTCGATGTGCAACGGGGGGAGCGTGATCAAGTACGACTCGTTCATGTCCCGGTACTCCAACACCGCGTGGCCAAACTGCTTGACGTTGATGGAGGTGGCGCTGATGGTGGCCTTGATTCTGTTGTAGCCCTGCAACTGGGTGTTGTTCTTCTCGTTCATGATGGCGTACGCGGTGACGGGCGGGTGGTGCGACACCTGCTCGCTCAAGAGCACGGTTTCGCCGAGCTGCTGGCCGGCGGAGCGGTCGGCCCAGCGGCCGACAAAGAGCTCGCCCAAGAACGGGTTCAAGGGTTTTTTCTCCGAGCCCATGGACTCGCTCCGCGAGCAGTACTGCGACCTCAACGTGGAAATGAACCACTTGGTGACGGCAATCATGCGCCTGGCGGCCGCGGCCAGGTCCTGGTCGGTGCCGGTCTCGGCCTGGAGGAAGTTGGGCGCCAACAAGAGGTCCGGGTGCTCGCCCCAGTATTTGGAGTACTCGACCAACGACGTGGGCGACAAGATGAAAGGCGGGGCGGTCAATGACGACAAGTCGCCGTTGTACGAGGCAATTGATTTGAGGAACGAGGTCCACGACGCGGACAGGGCCATTGCTGCGGGGTATCGGGAAGGCGGGGCGTGGGTGGGAGGTCGGGGCTTGGGCGCTGGAGGGTTCAGCCGAGGTTCCGATGGTGCCTATACGAGGTTATTGGCTTGGGATGCGGGCCTCCGCTCCCGGTGCACGGGTGTGCGAGGCTGTGCGGGACAATTTGCAGCCGAGTGGGTGCGGCGATTGGCTTTGCTCGCTCTAGGTTTGGCCTTGATCTGAAGTCTATTCGGTAGCTTCTTTGGCGTATTTGAAAATAGCCCAGACCGGTGACGATGGCCTAAAGTGCGAGGGACTAGAGAGATAAAAAGAGAGAGCGTTGTTCAAGACAAGATGGCTAACTTGTTTCGTGCAAGGTGGCTAACTTGTTTCGTGCAAGATGGCTTAATCTTCCGAGAGATTTTGGCTATATAGTGCAAAACAAGATAATTTTTACGAGACAAGATGAATTTTACAAGACTTGATGGATTGCACAAGACAAGACAGATTGTACAAGACAAGATGACTTGACCATTTGGGACAATGGCTATATCTTTTGGGACAATTGCTAAATCTATTGGGACAATGCTAAATCGGATGGCCAGATCTTTTGGGACAATAGCTGTATCGTCTGAGAAATATTGACGGGATTCTTTGGGACGAGGCGGATATAGATTGCTCGTGACTAGATTGCTTTAGCTGGTCTGGCGGAAGTTCGTTGAGCCGGGGCTACAATTTGATGTATATCTTCAGCCGGTGGAGCGCCATGGCAAGGCACACCCACACGAGCGAGTACGCTAGCAAGATGGTGTAGGCCGCGCCGTTGGACGCCTCGAGGGTGTTGATCGACATGTTCACCAACCCCGTGGACACGTTGGCCACCAAGAAAATGGCCAAGCCGTTTTTGTTGATGGCGTCGAATACCGCCGAGTGCAACGGCCCCACCACCTTCTCAATCACGTTGTAGCCCAACAAGAACACCGAGTTGTAGCTCACGACCCACAACACGTACGGGAGGTTGGCGAGGCGGCGCGAGATGTTGCCGGTGTGAAGCGAGTCCCGCGCCACGGCGAAAAGCACTAGCGTCACCGCCGACGACACCACGAGGCCCTGTGTGGACGACACGGTCAAGAAGCGGTTGGGCCGCGCCGCCGACGGCACAAACAAGAGGTTGTTGGGCGTTTTGCGCGCCGGGAGCACGAACGAGCCAAACGCCTGCCCGAAGAGGAAGATGCTCAAGTAGCCGAAGAACGAGAACACGCCCTCCTTGTTCATCGTGAGCAAGTTGCGTGCGCGGTTGGCCTCGTCGAGCACAAACGCCGTGCCGCCGCGGTGCAACACGCACTCGTAGCACACGGCAATGGCCAAGGCCACGGCAAAGCGGGGCACGCGGGCCAACACGGGGTCCAAGAGCGCCAACACGAGGGGCAAGAGCCCGAGCGTCATGAAGAAGTTCCAGTGCACGCCGTACTCCGTCACGTGCTCCTGGTACTGCAAGGACTTGACGCTGACCAAGCGCACCGCGCCGAGAAAGAGCACGGGCGCGGCCTTGAGCGCCGCGTGGCGCAAGAGCAAAAGGGCGCTGGGCGTGCCGGCCGCGCCGGGCCGCTGCTTGGCCACGGCCGCCTTGATGGCCGCGCGCGAGCTGGCCAACCCCATGGAAAACACAAACAGGCCCACGCCCAAGTCCATGAGCGACGTGCCCCACGTCTCCACCTTGGCGAAGCGGCGCGGGAAGGCGTGGAAGTCCACGGCCAAAATGGCCAAGTTGGTGATGACAAGCATCTGCGCGCGGTACGCGGTGATGTACGCCACGGGCGGCAACAAGGCGGCGTCGGCGCCGGGCTTGCGTTTTGCCGGGCGGCCTGCGTGGGGCCGTTTGGCTGCGAGTGTGTAGAGCGCCATGGCCGCCAGCGCCACGAGGAGCGCCGCGTGGAGCCTGCCGACGTGCCCGCTGAGGATGGTGATGGCCTGGAGCTGCACCACCACGTCGAGCGAGAACTGCACCACGAACTGCACCGCCGGGGCTGCCGCCAACGTGGAGTGGGGCACCACGTACTGCGAGTAGAGCGTGTGCGCCAACACGGCGGCGAGCGACACCGACGTCACGGCGTAGATCTCCGCGGTGGACCCGCCGGGGAGATCCGACACGAACTGCTCCTTGAGCTGCTTCAAGGACATTTTGTAGTTGCGTGGGTGCGATTTGAGATTCGCGCTTCCCCAGCTTTGGCGGTGGGCGCGCTGGGCCGGCGGGCCAACAACCGGTTCGGGCTCGGGGAGCGGTGGTTTTCGGGGCGGCGCAGGCTTGTGATGCAGCGCTTTTGGTGGCGGGCAGCGTTGCTGTGTCAGGCTGTGGTTTTTAATTGTTTGGACAATTTTTCGAAACGGCTTCACCGTGGGTCTGTACCGGAGCCGTGAGTTTACAGATATTTGCAGATGCGACGATGAGAATGCAAAAAAAGCAGGAACAGCAAAACAGCAAAATTGGAAAAGTAGCAGGCAGAAAAGTAGCACAGCAGCAGAACGGCCGATCGACGACGCAATTGCAACGGAAGCACACAAGGCACGACAACACAACGGCCAAAGAGCAAAAAGGTCCGACCCAACGGTCGCAGTACGACACAGACACGCAATGGACTGGCCCATTGTGGGCATGTCCCACCGCGCGCCGCCCCAGTCTGCGGCACCGCACCGGCGCCTGGTGCCGCACCGCGCCATCAGTCGCGGGCCCAACCGTCTGGGCGACCTCCCGTGCCCACTAAAACCGCCCGTTTCCCTTTGAAAAAAAAGCCAATTTTTTGCGGGCGCCACCCCTGCCCGCCCCCAAAGTCGCGCCGGCGCCCGCGTCCCGCCACCGCCGCCGTGGCGCACTCGGCCGGGCCCTTTTCCCGCGGGCCCGCGCTCCAGTCCCCGGATTCGCTTGGGCCCAAAGTCCGGGCCCGCGAAAACCGCAGCGATTTTCCCGCAACACCACCGATGGATTCCCCGCCCAGTTCCCCGGCGCTCTCCGCCACCAGCGACCTCGGCCTGCCCCGCCGCGCGCCGTCCACGCAGCCGCTGTCCCCGCTGCCGGCGCCGTCGCTCTCGCGGGCCGAGCAAAACACCCGCCCGGCCCGCACCTCGTTGCCGCCGCCATCTCCTCTGCAATCGCCGCCACTCCTGCCGCAGCTATCGCCGCAGGTGTCGCCGCCGTCGCTGCCGCCGCTGCCGCTGCCCGCGGCGTACTCCAGCGCGTCCGAGTCCGAGGGCGGCCTGGCGCCCCGCGGCTTCAAGAAACGATCGCCGTCCAGCTCCACGCCGGCCAAGAGGAAAAACCCGCGCCGCCGGTCCCGCAACTCGGACGTGTTCTCGGAAAAGTCCCGCTCCGAGGCCCACTGGGGCAGCGGGTACACGCTGACACCCACCGCCGGCAAGGTGTTCCGCAACTTGCTCATCTTGGAGGAGAGCCTCCGCCAGCAGGTGATGCAGCAGCGCACGCTCCGGCGCAAGTACTTGGCGTTTTTGGCGGCGCTCTGCTCGCTCATCGCCGCCATCTCCCACCACTTGTACTTGGGCACGCCCTCGGCCCCGCTCCGCGTGTTTCTCCAGCTCATTCTCCTCATGCTCTGCGTCACGCTCTTGCTCTACCACCTCTCGGGCGAGTACCAGAAGACGATTGTGCTACCGCGCAAGTTCCTCTTTTCCACAAACAAGGGCTTGCGGCAGCTCAACGTGCGCTTGGTGAAGGTGCGCTCGTCGTTCATCAACTCCACCGCAGAGTTGGCGCGCGAGTTCGGCCTCTTCGTGTGCACCATGGCGCTCAAGCTCTTGCACACTGCATTCCCCTCGTGTTCGCGAAAC
Source organism: Metschnikowia caudata (assembly GCA_008065175.1). Lineage (NCBI taxonomy): Eukaryota > Fungi > Ascomycota > Pichiomycetes > Serinales > Metschnikowiaceae > Metschnikowia > Metschnikowia caudata. The sequence continues at coordinate 187,694 of VATF01000011.1, forward strand.
CCAAACTCCCGTTTGGAGGTGTGGCTCGTGCTGGGCCAACTGCGGTGCCAGCCGCGCTTCGGCTTGAACGACGTCAAGCTCGTGCTCATTCCCCGCACGTTCAGCACCGACATCCGCGAGGGCTGGGAGGTGTACCGCGACGAGTTCTGGATCAACGAGGGTATTCGGAGGCGGCACGCGCTTCTCTCCTTCGTGGAGGAGAAGAAGGCCAAGCGGGACAAGGTGGTGAAGAAAAAGCGGAAACAGTCGGTGGCCCGGCCCGAAGGGTTGACGGAGCAGAATCTCCGCACGCTCGAAGACTCGACCCCAGAAAACATCTCCAACTGAGTGCTGCGCCCCCTTGGCAACACTCACACCACACATAGCTCTATGCTCATTCAGACAAGTCTCTGACCAAAGACACATATCGGCCAACCGGTTTGGCCGTCCATTTACATACTGTTCTCAAGCCTAATGAATCTTCTTTTCTCGATGGAGACGTCCTCGCCGGAGGTTGTTTGCGGGCATTTGTGGAAAGTGTTTTTTGGTATCGTCAACTCCTCAGCGCAAGCCAACAGGTTGTTCAACAGGTTGTTCAAACATTGAAAGAAGAACGTGCACCATTGATGGGCTATCAGACCTGCCACGTTCGCCACGACTTTTCAAAAAACCATAGTTTGCCGTGGTGCTTCTTTCTGTCCTCGATTGGACTGAATTCTCGGATCAGCGCCTGACTTTCACATGGCAGAGCATCTGCTTCTTTCTCGTCTAGATCCAGACACTCAATAATACGGAACAGCTCTCTCGATAATAATGCAGTACATCGCTCACTCATGAGGTTCTTATCCGAATTCAACACAACGTGACTCTATTCTTCCAAAGTGAGGCTGGTCCTCACATGTAATGTCACTGCTTTGAATCGTAATTCGAGATAGAGATCCGAGCAGATGCGCTTAAGTCAAAAGAGTAACTACAAGTAATCACAACGTGACAATGTGAGCAGAAGTGCAATCGAAGTCTGAACAAATTGGAGATGTCGACCGAATAGGCCGAGATGAGCATCCACGGAATCTTGAACAACAGCAAAATAGTAGCGGGTTTGCCAACGACGAAAACAACAGCAGAAAATCCAACAAAATTCCACCGCAATTCCAAAATTACAAATCTCCAAAGCTAATTCCACGCGACCCAAACTATTCTTTCTCTGGTAGTCCTTGCTTGGCTATGGTCGCACCGCATTCTATCTCTCAGCTGAGTTGCCTAATTCAAGGAGAATTCCATCATTGGCCATTTGAAAAAAAAAAAAATCAACACCCAGCCAATTGTCAAAAACGCCACACCCCCGGTAAGTCGCCACAGGCCACCACACCCAGAAACTCTATAGGCTGTGGGCGGTGTGGCTGGAAACCCGTGCACCGCGCGGGCATTACTAACAGCCACCAGCCTCACCACCTCACCTACACCCACATTATGATTAGACTAAATTCGGTGATCCACCCCGACACAAAGAACAAGAGGCTCAAGTTCGAGCCGTTCCTACGAAAGGAGTACAACTTCGGACTCGACCCGGACAGACCCGTGTGCCAGTTCTACAAACCCAACCAGCCGGACTCGTGCCCCAACGGCCCCTACTGCCCCAACAAGCATGTGCCGTCCATCTACAACAACAAGATCGTGTGCAAGCACTGGCTCCGCGGCTTGTGCAAGAAGAACGACCACTGTGAGTTTCTCCACGAGTACAACTTGAGAAAGATGCCCGAGTGCTTGTTCTACTCTAAAAACGGCTATTGCACGCAGACGCCCGAGTGCTTGTACTTGCACGTGGACCCACAGCAGAAGATCCCGGCGTGCGTGCAATACGAGAAGGGCTTCTGCCCCGAGGGCCCCGGCTGCCCGCACCGCCACGTCCGCAAGATCATGTGCCCCATGTACTTGACCGGCTTCTGCCCCAAGGGCCACGAGTGTGACTACAGCCACCCCAAGTTCGACAACTTGCCGCCCAAGTTGCGCGTGGAGCACAAGCGGCTCATCAAGGGCGAGACGCGCGAGGTGGAGAAGATCTCGTACGACCAGCCGCTCAAGGAAGTCCGGCGGTCGCGCCGTTAATAGACCCAATGTACCACCAGCGCTAGACTCTGTAGCGGCGGATCTGCTTCCGCTCCAGCGGCGTCAAGATCCAGTTGATGCCGTCGTCGCCGTTGTAGAAACTCATCTCGTACTCCTCGTTGTCCATGCCCACCAACAACACCAACTGCGTCACGCGCACAAACTTCTCGCGGAGCTCGTAGTCGTCCTCACACACCTCGCTGATGATGTACGAGAGGTCCTTGTCCAACTTGAGCGCGCCGAGCTCGTTGATTTTGAACTTCTTCAACACCGCCGACAACCGCTTCTCCACCATGCTGGCCACGTTCACCACAATGAGCCGGAGAAGCCGCTCGTACACGAGGTCCTTGTGCAACGTCTGCCGGTACGGCCGGATGATGGCGTCCCACGTGTGCTTGAACTTCAAGCCCGTCTCGGGGTCGTTGAGCGCCGCGGACGAATGCAACATGTAGTGGTCCTCGGACATGTCCGGGAAGCAGTCTGCGACCATGGCCGCGAGGCGGTTCTTGACCGTCTGGTTGAAGAGCAGGAGCACCGCCTGCTTGATGATGTCCTTGGTGGTGTCGACGAACGGCTCGAGGAAGTCGGCCCGGATCACGTGGGCGGCCTTTTCCTCGTCGATGCCGAACGGGAAGTTGTTCTCCAAGAAGCCCGGGTACTTGGTGGTGTAGTTGGCCACAATCTGCTGGAAAAACTCCTGGCCCGCGGCGACCGTGTTCAAGTACACCACGTAGTGCATCAGCTTGGCGCTGTTGGTGGTGGCGCCGGGGGTCGCCGCAGAGACCATGGCGGAGCCGGTGCCCACGACGTTGCCCAAGGCACTGGACGCGCCCTTGAAGAAGCCGCTGACCGACTCGGGCGCGGGCGTGCCGCTGCGCGACGCGTGGGCCGCGGGCGCAGCGTCGGCGTGCACCACGAGCGCAAGGAAGTTGTTGTAGCGGGGCAGGTTGTCGGCCAACGCGCGCAGCAAGAAGCCGTGGAGGAGGTCGCGCTGGAGAATCTGCGCCGCGTCGGCGACGAACGCGCGCACCGCCGAGAGCTGGGCCAGGTCGAGCACGTCGCGGAACACGGTGTTGAACACCAAGGACACGTCCTCGATGACGGACGAGACGGGCGCCGGGTCGGGCGCCTGCGCCTGCGCCGCCTGCAAGTACGGCTCGAGCGGCGGGAGCTCCTCGATGCAGATGGCCTTCTCCACGGAGCGGCGGAGGTAGAAGGTGCAGAGGGCGTCGAACGCCGGGAGGTGCTTTGCCGCGAGCTTGCGCGCGAACGCGGACGCCGCGAGCAACGGCGGGCAGGCGAGCGCGGGCAGCTCGCCGCGGAAGTAGTTGGCGGCGACGAACTTGCAGTACAGCAGCCAGTGGCGCACGAGGGCGGCGTACTCGCTGATGGCGTCGCCAAACTCCACCACGGACGCGCCGTCGTCGGCGACGGCGTCCGCGTCCGGGTCGAGGTGCCGCTGGAGCGCGGCGAAGCGGTGCAGCGCGGCGGCCGCGAGCAACGCGTCCACGCGGCGCACGTCGTAGAAGGTGTCGGCGATGGTGCCGATCTGGGCGTCGATCTCGTGCTGGAGCTTGGTCACGACCAAACCCACGGCGCCCGGGTACACGCCCGCGTAGTGCTTTGTGATGAGCGGCGTGTGCTGCGCGAGCATGGTGGCCACGCTCTCGAAGAGGCTGGCGGCGACGGAGGCGTGCACGCCCGGGCGCGGGTCCTTGGCCGCGGCCATGAGCTTGCGCGACGTCTCGGCCACCACGGAGCAGATGAAGCGCGCGTAGCAGTGCAAGCCGGCCTCGGGCTGGCCCACGAGCGGGAAGAGCTGGAAGTAGCGCAGGATCTCGGGCACCAGGCGGCGCAGCGCGGCGTCGGCAAAGAGCGCCTGCAACTCGCCCGTGAGCTGCTGCGCCCAGCGCTCCACCACCACGTGCGGCAACTCCGGGAGTGCCGCGGACGGCACCACCGCGCGCGCGAACGCGCCCGCCACCAACGCCGGCGCGAGCGTGTGCTTGACCGTGTGGATGCACCGCGCGGCCTGGGCCCAGTCGTGCTTCTCCACCGCGTACTGCGTCTGCGCGAGGTTGTTCTTGAGCGTCTGCGTGTCGCGCACGTGCTGCAACGTGCCGGCCACGTTGCAGATCTCCTGGTCGAGCGCCTTGATCTTGCCCGTGAGCGTGTGGCCCAAGTCGTTGGCGCCGGCAAACATCTGCGTGAGCTCGCCGGACCGCGCGATGGCGCCCAGGAGCTTGGCGCGCGCCAACTCCACCGCGGCGAGCTGCTGCGCGTGCTGCCGCGCCGCGCCCGCCGTGTGCTGCTGGAGCGCCGTGTCCACGTCGCGCGTGGCGGCGTCGATGTCCGCCACGAGCCGCCGCAAGTCGCCGGCCGCGGCGCTGTGCTGGAGCTTCTTGCTGAGCCGCGCGTACTGCGCGTCGAGGCTGTGTGGCGCGAGCACGGGGGCCGCTTGGGTGGGTTCCATGGGTAGTGGTAGTTGAGCGTTGATGTGCGCGCGCCAATGCCCTGGGTGCGAGCGTTTGCAGCTGGGGCCAACGGGCCAAAATGGGCGCGGCCTAAATGTGGTTTATCTTTTTTGGTTCTTCAGGTTTGGTGGCCGGGTGTGAGCACCCAGATGTCCATGTGTCCCCTACGTTGCCTAGAGTGCTAGTTGGTGCGCCTAGAGTGCTAGTTGTTGCGCCTAGAGTGCTATACGTGGTGCGCCTACTCATACAGTGGTGCGCCTTGATCCCAGGTGTCGTGCACCCAGCACACCAAGTCCAGCACAGGCGGGATTTTTGCAATTTGAAATTCTTTGCAGGTCTACTATCCGAAAGAGTTCTTCAACTCGAGCCTGGCCCGAATTTCATGGCTCTGAACCAATAGTTGTTGTCAGCTAAATGTGTAGTCACCCATCTCTGTAGTCACCTATCTCTGTTCGCGCCTTAGTGGCTTGGGCGCTCTTCGTCAGTTCTTGTCGTTCTTAAATCGAGCGCTTTGATCCGCATCCAAAAGCTCTCATAGTTATCAAATTCTTTTTTCAAGTGCTCTTAGCCAGTAAAAGTTTCATTTATCGGGCGTTCACCAGTTCCACCCGGGCTTGTCACTTCTCAGTCCCACTGAGCTCTCATCGATTCCTACGTCTCATTCTACACCACCATTTTCTGTGGGTTCCGAGTCCATCACAGCTTCCGTCTATTAAAGCTAATTCTAATTACAGCTCGGCTTTTCGCTTTCATCAAATCTAGCGAACCACTCATTTTGCTTTCATGGATTCAGCGAACTTCTCATTTTTGCTTTGAAAGATTTGGCGAACTTCCCACTTTTGCTTTCATCAGATTTACATTACTTCCCATTTTTGCTTTCGTCCATTTGAGCGAGTCTCCTTAAGTATGCTTTTAAATATAGCGACCGTCCCTTTTTTTCGCCCCATCGCTTCAACAGTTATCGGCTCCACTGCAGCATTCTCCCAGGCGGCTTCTCGGCTTTTGCAAAAACGACTGCCAGCAAATTTAACAACTCAAATTTCATCTTAACTTTAAAGAGTCTTATAACCTGGTTCCTACCGTAATTTTTATGAGGCTTACCCTTACTCTTCTGGAGCTATTTCTGATCAATTTCTTAACACTATACGTTCATTCTCTGAACTCCAGCCTAACTGCTTTGTTGAACACTCACCAAAACAGACTCTATGCCAATGCTCCCATCGGGTCATAGAACGGCAACACGGTGTACTCCTTGCCCTTCCACAAGTCGTACACGGACTTCTCCACGTACTTCTTGCTCGTGACAATTTGGAACACATACTCGTCAAACCACGCGTCCGTCATGACAAAGTAGCCCTTGTCGCCCACGGCATCGCCCCACGAGTTCTCAATCTTCCACCGGATCGGCTTGCCCGTTTTGGCGTCGACATGCACGCCGGTGATCACCATGGCGTGGGTCATGGCCGACGAGCCCGTCTGCAAGCGCTCTTTCTTGGTGAGCTTGAGCAGCGTGTTGAACGCCAACCCGTAGTCGTACGCGCCGGTGTCCAAAATGCCGGTGGCGCTGTTGTTGAACTTGCCCACGTCCGAGCCAAAGAAAATGGGCTCGTTGCTCCTCAACATGGCAATGGCCGTTTGCTTGATCGCAGGCAAGTCCAAGTTCACGTACTCAATGGGCTTGCCGCCGTACACGTTGTTCAATCTGTCCACAGTGTACAACTTCTCGTAGGCGTTTCTCGGGTCGTTGATCAACGAGAACCGCTGCGACACGTCGTACTTGGTGTGGGTGTGGTAGAAGTCGAGCGGCGACGTCTCGAACAACACGTTCTTGCCGCTCTTGTCCTTGAACTCCCACTTGAAGGCGTCCTCGGGCTTAGGGGGCGTGCCCAAGCACAAGGCGATGATGTTGTACACCTCTCTGTTCATGGAGTTCTTGACCGCCAAGATCTCCAGCTTGGCAATGCCTCGGGACACCAAGTCGCGCAACACCAACGCGTACTCGGACAACTTCTCCGTCAAGATGTAGTTCAACTTCAGGGTCAGCGTGGCCTGCGCGTTGTCCGGGAACACCTCGTTGGGCACCACGCCGTACTTCTCAATGACATTGACAATCATGTCCCACTGGCCGCCGTCGTTGACGGAGCCCGCAATCAAAAACTGCAAGAGGCGCGAGTCCAAGGGCTCGCCCGCGGTGTCGATGGCGTTTTCCAAGAAGTAGTTGGCCTTCTCCAACTTGTCGTAGAAGAACAAGTAGCTCTGCGACAACTGGAACGAGTCCGCGTGCAAGTTGTAGTTCTTGATGATGTGCGAGCGCAACACGTTGCACGTGGCGAAGATCCAGCAGCGGCCCGACGACTTCTGGTTGTTCAAGTACGAGGGCGAGCCGACCACGTCCACCTCCACGTTGAAGAAGTAGCGGTTGGTCAAGGCCAACTGCGACCCGCTGCCTGCAACGATGTCGACGATGGCGTTGTTGGCCAACGCGTTCTGCACCAAGCGGTTCTTGGGGTCCTGCAACAACTTTGTTTCCCAGGAGGCCAAGTTCAGGCTGGTGATGGGGTTGGCTGCGTCCGCGGCCGAGTCCAAAGCCAAGTCTCGGACCAAGCCCAGCAAGTCGGACACAGAGCCGCGCGCGGCAGCTTTCTCCGAGAGAACCTCGGAGTCGGCCACGGTTACCGCCACTGGGGCTGTTCTGGCATCTTTGGAGGAGGCGGCACCCATTGAGACGAGTGCGTGCGGTGAGGGTGGGGTGTTAGTATACTTACACGTGGTGCGTATACGGAGGCTGTGGGTGCTTGTGTTTGTGGCGCTGGGCACTCGTGGTTGTTGTGGTGGTGGGGAATGCAACGGGGAGATAAGGGCTCTTTATAGTCTGGGGAAGCGTTATCGCGCCTGCACAGAGGCTAACCACATAGGTCCGCTGCCGCTGCGCGATTGCGGAATTTGGTCGCGCGTGCTGCACGGCAGCGGAGCCTGGGGCCGTGGAGCCACACGAGACCGGGGCCACGCACGTGACCGTCAGCCACACCGTTGGCAGTAACTCTGTCGGTGGCTCTGAATTCACGAGACTCAATCCAGCGTGGGCTCCAGGCTCAAGACGGCTTTTTGGGCTCGACACGATTTTGTGGGGCTCGAGAATGCTTTGATCTGTATCGCTCAGGCTCTCGCGATTACGTCTTTCATGAGGTATCTCAGCTGAGGCCCAAGGATTCTGAATTTACCCGAGGCTCTTTTTGTAGTTACTTTTGTTTTTCGTGAGTCGGCATTCACTTGACACTTTCCTTTGAAGCCACTCTTTTGTAATTCAATAAGGAACTTCTCCATAAAGCCTCTCTTTTGCAACATGAGTGAGGCTCTCCTCTGTAAGAACTCTCTGTTGTGATGTATTGGGGGGTATACTCTGTAAAACCTCTTTTGTGATGTATTTGGGTATATCCTCTGTATTTTCTCTGGAATGTCTTCCGTTCTTCCCTGAAATTTCGTGTATTTACTAGGCAATATTCTGCTTTGCCTGACGTTCTTGTAAGTCACTTGAATCTTTCCCTACTTTACATGTTAGTTCTGTGAATAGCTCTGTAAACTTTTTTGAAACTTTTTTTGAACCTGACGTTTTCCGCCCAATTCGGCTCTTCCGTATCTATCTGACTATCTGTCTTTACCTGACAGTGGCACACCTGACGAATTCTGTCTTCACCTGACATTCTGTTTTCATCTGACGTTCTGTCTTCATGTAACGTTTTTCGGCATATCACTTGAGCTCTTCTGTAATTTACTCCAAGCTTCGAATGTGCTTTATTGTTCTTCTGTTTTTACCGGGCAATTTCTGTTTTTACCTGATCCCTCTGCTTGCTAAGGTTTATGTGTGGGGTTTTCCTTTCCATCTGACGTCTCCGAATCATGTCTTTCTTTACCTGACTCTGTTTCCCTTTTTTTTTTATGCCAGACAGCAATGTATCATGTATCTCTTGTCATTCCTGCCTTGCTCCTCTGTTTAAGTGGCATTTCTGAATGTTGTATTTCATCACCTATGATTTCTGTATGAGTCTCTGATAGCCTGATTCTGAACGATTTTTTAAATCTGTATTATTTTTTCTCCTGATCCATGATGCTACTTCTACCTGGCGTGCTTCTGTATTATGTATTCTGTGTACCTCGCGTTGTGCACCACGCGGACCTACTTGAGATTCTCAAACTGCGCCCTGTCGCTCTTGAACTGCTTCGACCGCAGCGTGATGCGCGGCTTCTTGACCCTGCCCTGCGCGCTCTTCAAGCCCTTGATGCCCGCGATGCGCTGGCCCTTGGACGCGCGCGTGCCCTCCACCACCAAGCTGCCCGCGTTGTTGCGGTCGGCCTTGCCCAAAAGCTTCTTGGCGCGGCCCACTTTCGTCTTTTGCTCGTCCGTCAACTCCACGCGCGGCTTGCGCGCCTTCTTCTGGTTGTCCCAGTGGTTGGGCGACTCCGTGGACGGCTTTGCGTGCGACTTGGCGCGCAGAATGCGGAGCCGTCTGCTCTTCTTGTCCGTGGGGTCCATGGCCTTGTCGTGGAGAAGCAAAGCCTTGTTCACGGAGAGCGAGTCGCCAAACTCCACGAGCGCAAAGCCCTTGCCCATGTTGGTCTTGGCGTCGCGCACCACCCGCACGCCCACCACGTCGTCGCCCACGTGCTGGTTGAAGTATCTCCAGAGCGGCTCCTCGCGCTGCTCAAAGTCCAAGTTGCCCACAAACACCGTGCGCCGGTTGTCCTTGGGGCCCGGGTGCGCCACGTGGTCCACGCGGAGGTGGTGGTGGTCAAACACCGACGCGTTGAGCCGCCCGGGCGCCTTCAACGACGCCTCCTTGTCGCTGAACACCACGTACGCGTTGAGCGTGTCCCTGCTGTCGTGGAGCGCCTTGCGCGCAAATGCTATTTTTCTGGGGAGCGCCTCGCCAAACGCAATCGACCGGAACCGGATCGACGACACCGCGCCAATGTTCTGGAACAACTTCTTGAACTCCTTGTACGTGGACTTGGACGAGAGCACCTGGTTGGACACGTTGCCGACAAACACCGTGCGCTCGGCTTTCTGTAGCTCCTCCTCCTTCAAGTCCACGCTCTTGGCCGGCGCCGCCCGCTCGCGCTTGCGCTTCTCGCCCTTCTCCGCGCCGCTCTCCGCCTCGTCCTCGCCGAGAACCTTGGAGAAGTAGTTGGCCTCCAAGTCCTCGTTGTCCGAGTCGACCTTGGCCGCCTTCTTCTCCTCGGCCTTCTCCTCGGCCTTCTCCGCGGCCTGGCCTTCCGTTTCGGCCTTTTCCTCCGTCTCTGGCTTGTCCTGGCCCTCCGTCTCAGCCTTGTCCTTGCCGCCTCTGTCTCTCTTTCTCTCCTTCTTTCTCTTCTTAACAGGCTCGGGCTCCGGAATCTCCACCACGGTACGCGCGCGCACGTCCGTTCTGTTGACCGGGCCGGCCGCCTGCTTCAACAACGACTCGACGCTCTCGTCGGTCTTGGCTCCGCTGAATAATTGGGAAAACGCAGACATGTGGTTTCCAGATTTCAGCCCATCGCATCTTATTTTCCCCGTGGTGCACGGGTGCGCACCCGCGCCGCCTCTCCTCTTCTCCCAGGGCGGCACGGGTGCGCACGCCCTCGGAGGCACGGCTTTCGTGGTGATGTCTTCCTATCTGGCCCCGCGCTTATACTCCATCAACGGACCCACACCACTCCTGCCAGGGCTATATAAACCCCGTCCCCCGCCGTTTTCCTGCCGCTTTTTCCCCCCGTGCGGCTTCTCCCTTCCCGCCACAGCACCCGCTCCACGGTCATGCCCCAACAGAACGACCCGGCGTCAGCCGCTGGGACAACCCCCACCACAGCCGCCAGCTCCAACAACAGCGGCCCCGGCGACACCCGGGCAGGCTCGGGCGACAAGGCGCTTCTCCCAGACTTGCCGTCGCCGCTGTCGCTCCCGAACCAGACAAAAGACTCGCCGTTGACCGACATCGGCACGTCGCCGCCGCCGTTCGAAATGCCGCCGCTCGACATGCCGCCGCTCCAGTCCCGTGGCAGCTCGCGGGACTCGTACGAGAGCTCCGAGCTAAGCGACTTGGGCGACGACGAGTCGGAGGCCGAGACGGACAAAATGGACTTTTTGAACGAAACAAGCCCGCCGGCCGACGCAGGCCTGGACTTGCACCGCCTCTCGAATCTCTCGGAGCTCGCGCGCTTGCAGGAGCTCGACGACCTGGACTCGGACGACGCGCCAGACCGCTACGCTGCCAACTTGCTGCCGCAGGATGAACCGCCGCTGAAGAGGCGGAAGGGCAACGTCGAGCCGGCGCCGGAACCCGTGAAGGACGAAGCCAGTGAGAACGAAGCCGCCGAGCTCAATTCCAACCTGGCCAACTCCAGGGAAGTTGCATCAAACAATGACGCATCTGAACAGGGTCCTGAACAGGCTACTGAGCAAGTTTCAGAGCCGGAAGCCTCTGAACACGAGGCTTCCGAAAACGACGAGTCTCACGGAAGCAACGTTTCCGCATCGGCGGCAGCAAGACTCGAGGAGGTGGAAAACGCACATCAGGATGTTTCGGCAAAACACATCCCTGACGTCGAAGTCAAGAGCGAAGTGCCCGAGTCTGAAGCCGATTTGGAAGACGGCAACACCGCCGACGTCGAGGACGCCAAGCAGGAAGAAACCAAGGAACCAGAGACAAACCCGGAGGAGCCGGAGGAGGACTTGGACTTGGACGAACACCGCGAAGTGGCCGTCCAGGAACTCATAGCCATTGAAAACGACTTTTCGTTTCTCCGAGACAAGTTGTTCCAGGACAAGCTTCAGCTCTTGGAGCGCGAGTTACAACTATGCTTGGAGGGCCTGCACCCGGAGCTTCTACAGCTCTACTACAAGTTCAACGAGTTCTACCAGGACAACATCACGTTGGCCAACGCCACGTTGAACTACAGTCTCAAGTGCATCAACAACGAGACGATTGCCACGCGCACAGGCATTCACCAGAACTTCATGAAGGACTTGGCCGACAGCCGCAACGAGATGATCACCCACACAACGTCGCTCTGGTACAAAATTAACAAAGAGTGGAACTACCTCGACCTGGCCATGGCCGACTACAACTACACTGCGCTTCCCTCGCTAACGCCGGAGGCCATGACGACGCCAATGGTTGCCGGAGGCAACAGTCTCGAATACTACCAGGACGGTGCCGTGAACAAGAAGCTTGCGCGGCAGAACACCGTGGTGGAGTTGGTGCACCGGCGCAACTGCCTCAACGAGCAACTCGGCATTCTCAATGGACTCAAGGAGTTCCACGGGCTCCCATGCGCTGTCTCTGGCAGTTTGTTGGACGAAGATGTGGTGGCGGAGGAGCTTTTACTTCGCAAGGCATCGCCGGAGGAAATCAAGGAGGACCTCCAGGCCATGGGCATCTACTAATTCACTTCTTTCATAACACCACTGGCGCAGCCACCGAGTGGATGATGCTAGGTGAGGTGTCAGGTGTACTATCAAGCTCAATAAGAGGTCATTGGGTTATCGAACATCAATTGTTCAAAGCCCGGTCGATGACTTTCAATAGCCGGCCAGGCCCGTCTTGATGATAGTGAGCTCGATGCGATCCAGAATTGTATCGGCAGCTGACTTGTGGTCAGTGTTGATCACCTTGTCCTCATTGAGTGATCACCATGCGACCACCGTCGCAGTCTTGTGATCAATAAACTAAACCACATGTATGCTGAGCTACCTCTACAAGTTCTGGAGAGAGTTTTTCAGGTGTGTGCTAAAACAATGGTTCAGTTTACTGCTCAAAAAGGGATACTTGAAGAGCCAGCAAAACTAGCGAAGCGCAGCAAAAATACCAGCCCACAGATCAGCAAAATCGAAGAAGGCAAGAGTTCAGCACTATAAATTTCGATCTTCGAACAAAGCCGCTCGCGAAGCCACGTCAATGGCAACTATCAGCAGGAAAAATGCAACTAACCAAAAATCGGAATTGTGAAGTTCTCCTTAAGGCCTCGAACGAATACCACTGGCTCAAGCACCGCGCAGCGGACCCTCAGTGAACGTTTGACCTTGACAACTTGTAGCCCAAACCGCCCGAAAGCACCGGAAAACGGCCCCGACCAAACCCAACCCATTTAAACTAACTGACAAACAAACAAAAAAACAGTCAGCCCACGCCACTCCCGAGCCCAGCGGGCTCACCGCCACCTCGCTACTAGGGTCGCACCCGTGCACCGCGCTACGTGTCAGAGCACACAAACTACATCCACAGTAATGGTCGAAGTATCGCTCACCGTGGGCAAGCTCGACGCGTCGCTCGCGCTCCTCTTGACGCAAGAACACCACCTCATCGAGTTCCCGACGATCTTGTTGCCCAATGGCGTCAAGGCCGGGTCCATTGTCACGATCCGCTGCGAGCGGGACTTGGAGTCCGAAACCCGCGAGCAGCAGAAGCTCCAGGCGATCCAGGACGAGATCTTGGAGACGTACGGGAAAAACTTGCCCCTGGCGCCGGCGTTGCACGTGAAAAACGTCACGCAGACGTCGTGTGTGTTGGAGTGGGGAGCGTTGGACTTGGGCACGGCGTCGCTCAAGAGCGTGGTGTTGTACAAGGACGGGCAGAAGCTCGGGCCCATCCCGAACCCGCTCAACAACTGCACGTCCAAGGTCTCGGGCTTGCTGATTGACCGCAAGTTCACGTTCCAGTTGAAGATGGACACCACAGCAGGAATGTACGTGTCCGAGCCCGTGGAGGTCACCACGCACAAGATGACCGACTTGTCGGGCATCAACGTGTGCCTCGGCCACATCTCCGCGGGTGACGGCTTCACCGCGGACGACATCCAGGCGGCATTGAAGAGCATGGGCGCACACTACCCGGCGCTGGAAAAAGTGCAGGTGGACACCACCCACTACGTGACGACGCGAGAGAACAAGCTGAGCCCGGAGTTTGCCAAGGCGAACGAGATGAACATCCCGGTGATCCGGCCCGAGTGGTTGAAGGCCTGCGAGCGCGAGCGCCGCATAGTGGGCGTGAGAGACTTTTACGTCAAGGACTGTGTTTTGCCGGACATCATCGAGCGGGGGTACTGGAAAACGGCGCTGGCGACGGCCGGTGAGCACGCAGTTCCCACGCTCGAGGTTTCCGGCCCAGAGGCCGAGGCTGAGACTGAGGCAGAGGCAGAGGCAGAGGCCGAGGCTGAGACTGAGACTGAGGCCGAGGCCGAGGCCGAAGCTGTTGAGGCTACTGAAGCTGCGGAGACTGTCGAGGCAACAGAAGCGGCTGAATCTGTTGAGGCTACTGAAACCGCTGAAACTGCCGAACCCACAGAAATCAGGGCTGCTGAAATTGCGGAGGCTGCTGAAACTCCAGAGGCTTCCGAGGCTGAACCTGTGGAGGCACTGGGAGAGGACAAGGCCGAGCTGGCCCCAGTCGAGACAGACGTGACGGAACCTGAAAAGGAGGCGGATGCGGTGGAAACAGAGGCAGAGCCCGCTGAAACACAAGACCTCGCAGTCGACGTCACTGACTCTGCCCCAGAAGCAGTGCAAGAGGCCGTCGCGGAGTCCGCCGGTGCAGAGCCCGAGGCAGCCGGCGCTGAGCCAGCCGAGGCCGAAACGGTAAAGTCCGAAGTAGCAGAGACAGAAACGGTCGAGCGCGGAACTGCGGAGCCGGAGACCGACCCCGCCCCGGTGTCTACACTGGCAGCCGAGGAACTCGCAGCAACCGCCGGCACAGAGAACGGCGGGTCGCTCGAGGACGTGGCCCTCTAATACACATAGGTAAAACTTGTATTTCTACTCGCCGAAAAGCCTGCGCACCTTCTTCAAAATGGAGTCCTTCTCCGGGTCGTATGGGTGGTCCTTGGACGGAATCTCCAAGATCGCCGGGAACGCCTTGCCGTAGGCGTCCACCTTGTACCGGATCACGTCGGCAATGTGCTGGTTGATCAACAAAATGGCAATGTCGTCGCGCTCCGCGGTGAAGCGGTCGAACGCCTCGCTGATCTCGTCCTCGGTGGTTTTGCCGGCCACCACGGTGAGGAAGTTGGCCTCCTTGCCGGGCTCGGTGGTCACCTGGCCCACGCCGGCCAAGAGCAACCCAGTCACGGAGTCCTCGTCTGCAATCACCGCAAGCAACGACCGCTTGGCCATTGCATCGTTGGCGCTCATAATTGGGAGTGGTAGTTGTTGTGCGGAATTGCAGATAAGCGCGGCCAATATATTGCAGCGACTGTGAGTAGGCGGTGTCGCTGAGTTGTTTGGTGCTGGCGGGGATTTTCTTTTTGCCTAGTGCTGGCGGAATAATTATTGGGGAGAGGCCCTTCTGTTTGTGTGGTTTATCTTGTGTGGTACGCTGGTTTGTGGTTTTTCGTGGTGGATGACAGAATTCTGCCATTGCACTGGGCTGGAAAAAGGCCAGGCCGCAATAGCCCAACACCAAAGCCACCAGTACCAATTGAAGAAACGAAAAGACGAAAAAAGAACAAAAAAACTAAAGGCAAAACCGCAGTAGAAAAGAACGAGACGCAAAAGCAAAACAAAAAGAAGCCGCAAAACCAATCATCCCCCACACTGCTTGCCTGGAGACTTTCGCCGAGCCGTCGCCACGTGACCAGCATCACCAACTCACTACATGCTTCAACTTCCCCGTTTGGCCGGGGCCCGCCACGCCGCGCGGTGGCTCCACACGGCGCCCGTGCTCAGAGCGGGCCACTCGAAGTGGCAGAACATCCGCCACGACAAGGCGAAAAACGACGCCAAGAAGTCCCGGGAAGCGTACGCCATGGCGACGCGCATCACCACCAGCGTCAAGTTGGGCGGCGTGGACGGCAACGCGCAGCTCGCCACGATCGTGGAAAAGGCGAAGAAGGCCAACGTGGCCAAGAAAATCATCGAGAACGCCATCAAGCGGGGCACCGGCGAGCTCACCCACGACGGCGCGCAGACGTCGGAGGTGACGTACGAGTTCATCGGGCCGGGCGGCGTGGCGTTTGTGGTGGAGGCCAACACCGACAACAAGAACCGCACCATCGGCTTGGTCAAGCACGCCATGTCCAAGTTCAGCGCGTCGTTGAGCCCGTGCCAGTACATGTTCCAGCGCAAAGGCGAGATCATCTTCGAGCCGCTTGCGGCCGGCGAGCAGCTCGACGACGTGTTGGACGTGGCCATCGACGTGGGCGCGGAGGACGTGGAGCCGTTCCTCGACGTGGAGGGCGAGTACCCGGGCGAGGCGTTGTTCCGCATGGTCACGGACCCGAGCGAGTTGAACATGGTGTGCAACAACCTCTCCGAGAAGGGCTACAAGTTGCGGGACTCCAAGACGGTGTACGTTGCCGACAGCGACAACGAGGTGGACTTCCCGGACGACCAGGAGAAGGGCATGAAGAAGTGCTTGGAGCTTTTGGACGAGGTCAGCGAGGTGACCAACTACTACACGAACATCCGTGCAGTGGACCTGTAAATAGATCACCGACGCTCTCTTGCCGCGCCGTTGTGCTCACTGTTGCTCGGCTCACAGGCTCAAGCGCCGTGGCTCTGAGTGCAATCTCCTTTGTCGTTATATAAAGAAACAAAGAACCATTCGCCGTCGAGGCCGAACCATTCGCAGTCGAGGGCCGAGTAAGCTTGGATTCCCAATCCAGCCGCGTTGCCAATCGGGTCGCCGCCCGAGCAGTGGCACGCCGGTTGTCGACTTCGGTGCTACCCACCTGAGCGACTCACTACTCTTCGATTGCGTGGCGGTACAACCCACGCGTTGCGCCCCGTGCCGAACGATAGCCGCAACGGACGGCTTTCTGTGCCAGCACATCCTTTTGTCGCCGCGCCTTCCTCTGCCGCTCGTTCCGCTCTCCACCTCCGTCTACAATACTGTCATAATGTGTGTCATTGACTATATCTCGGATCAGCCGGCGCCTACTTGGACTCGGCGTTCTTCTCGTCCTCGATGGCTTTGTTCAACACCTTGTCCAAGTTGGACAAGTTGGGGTTCTTCCACAATCTCAACTGTTGGTCGTAGGCAAAGTGTCTGTAGGTGAAGTAGCCCAAGGACACGACGGCAACGCCGACGGCGGCAAACAAGGGGTACATCTCCACGGGCACCTGAACCTTGGGGGTGGGGTTCTTTCTGGCGGCGTTCATCAAAATACGGGACGATCTCATGGTGCTGGGGTTTGATATAATTTTTATGCGAGTTATGGCACATGTGGTTGGCTGAGGCCGCGCACGTGACCGGCGCTCAAGAGTAGCAGATGAAGAGCCAAAGTGGCCACCGGCCTTTTCAGCAGTTTTTTTTGGTAATAGTAGTTCTTGAGGGAAGGAAGAGATAGAGAGAAGTACAGAGATGCACATCTTGCAGAGTCAGAGAGAGGATCAGACAAATTGGACAGAAGCAAGAGGCGTACAGAAGCAAGAGGCAGAAAGAACCAGTGGGCGGACAGAACCAATGGGCAGACAGAACCAATGGGCAGACAACCAAGGTTGATTTCCAAGAAGTAGAGCACCGAGGCAGGCTTCTCAAACTTTCATGCTGTATCATGCTATATGCGTCACCACTTTGTGATGGCGTCCTTCAACGTGTCGTAACAAAGCCAGCTGACCGCCATCGACGGCACGATCTTGTACAAGTTCGCCGTCAAGCCCTTGTAGGCGCCGAAGAAGCCCTCCTCGCGGAAGATGGTCATCAACGCGCCGCCCACGGACTTGTACTTGAAGCCCAACTCGCCGCCGGCCATGCTGGCCACCTGGTAGCGCTTCCGGAGCAAGTCTAGCGGGTAGATCAACACGCCCGCGCAGAAGCTGCTGGCCGCGCCGGCACCCAACTTCCACAACGGGTTGCTGAAGTCGCGCGGCGACTGCTGCATGGTGTCGCGCAAGTGCTCGTACATGGTGAAGTTGACCGCCACGTACGGCGCCACGCCCATGGTGGTGGGCACGATGCCGCGGTACAAGCCGCGCACGCCGCCCTCGTGCGCACACACGTCGCGCACGGTCTCCCACACGCCCGGCGCGCGCCCGAGCCGGCCCTTGTTGAGTTTCTTCAACGACGCCGTCTGCACCGTGATGCGCGCGCGCACCAAGTCCAACGGGTAGGTGACGGCGACGGACGTGATGCCGCCCACGGAGCCCGCCACGAGGCGGTCGGCCTCGGACAACGTGCGCCGGTGCGCGGGCTTACGCTGCAAGAGGAGCAGCTTGCACTTCTCAAACACCGCGTACTGCACCGCGCTGTAGGGCACGATGCGGATGCAGTTCAACGTGTTGCCGCGGAACCACCCCCGCCAGCCCTCGTCGCGGTACATTTTCCAGATGGTGGGGAACATCCCGCGGTACGCGCGCTGGGCCTCGGGGCCCTGGAGCTGGAGGAGGATCTTGGCGCGCTCGAACGGCGACACGAGCGTGCGCGACACCGCGCCGGCGATGCCGCCGGCCACGAGCGACGCCGCCGACCCGGCCTTGATGGTGTGTTTGACTCTTTCGTAGGAGCTCGCGGCGTCCGTCATTACCCAGGAGGAGCGCTATGCCGGGCACCAGAGAGAAGCGCGGAGAAGAGACTGGCCGAGAGTTTCGGGGAGTGCGGGCGAGTAGTGCGGGTTCTGCGAGCGCCGCGAGGTGCGAAGGTGCGACGGTGCGAAGGGCCACGCTTGGCCTGAAAGTTGAGGCTGCAGCCGTTGGCGAAAACCCCGAGCCATGGCCTGGGATCGTGGCCATATTTTTCCTGTAGCATATTTCGCCGTAGCATATTTCGCCGTGGCATTTTCCCCGTAGCACATTTCGCCGTAGCATATTTCCGTGGCATATTTCTCCGTAGCCATATTTCACCGTGGTAATGGCTGTCACCCTAATTAATGCCATGAAAATTGCACTATGGACCGTCATATACTGGACCACACCGTCAATACCAACTGAGCATTGGCACAGGGCATTGCACTTGGGCTTTATATTTGGGCATTAGAATTTGAACATTGACATCTGAGAATTGGCAGTATGGGCACTGTCAAATATTGGAAGCTGAAAATGGGCAGTTGAGAGTGATCTCTTACATTTGTACAGGTGAATCACAGACCACACCTACCATATTTTTCACTTTGAGCATTCGAACACTACTCCATAAGACTACTGAACCGTAGTCAATACCGTTTGTGCATTGAACACTTAAACGAGGCAATTGATTAACTCTTAGGCCACTGATTGTTTTTAGACATTTGAGCACTGAGCACTGAGCACTAATGAGCGGTCATTAGACCGTAAATATCTTAAACGATCCGACGCTCACACAATAGACCTTCAAACATCATACTGTATTCTTGAATTGTAAGTTCAGACCACAGAAAAATTCCCATATAGCCCAGTGACTATTGGACCATTTGGCCGATGTTAATTGAACAATTGGGCCATTGAACAATTGGGCCATTGAACAATTGGACCATTGAGCCGTTAAACCATGTGAATAGTAAATATCTGAATGACCGTTTGCATCGCCACTTGACTTTTCAGCTTCTGAACATTGGGATTTGCCTTTGGAACAGTGCCGGTAGACCACGGCACTCCATTTGGCCCATTGACTTAAAGACAACCATTGGACCATTGAAATCGAGACATCACTAGAAGCGAGACAGTTGCAGCCAGGATCTCCGCGATGCAAAGCAGCATATGTATTGGGGGAGAGTGCGGTGCCATTACTGGAAGGTTTGCTCCTTCATCCGCAACCCTAAACCGTGATGCTAATGAACCAGTAAGCAGTTACTACTGGATAGAGATTTTCATCATCATTACTGCTATCACCACCATCATCACTATCAAACAATCGTTAAAGTTTACGATATCATCACATTTGCCTTTACCGTTGCAATTGGCTTATATCACAGATTATAGGCCATGCAAACATCAAATTTCCAGACGTCACAATAAGTACATTGTTAAAATCATCTCTTTGATTTCTACCTCGAGAGTAAAACTGGTGAGGCCATTGGGCACATTACCATTGAGATCGTTGAGTCCCTTAGACCATAGACTTTGAAATCACATGACAGTGTTCCAAACCCATTTGCTACTTGATTCACATTATAAATGAAAGCGTATCTCCGAATCATGGTCTGATAGGATTGAAAATAGGCGTTCAGACAATTTAACCATTAGACCTTAGACCATTAAACCGTTAAACCACGAAAGCATGATCACATGACAGCATCAGACCTCTCGGCCAGAGACTATTGTATCTTGCCATTGCCCGTACCATAGACCATAAGAGTTACGATAAAACCACTACTCTATTGACCATCATCATTGAGACGATCAGCCAGACCATTCAGTCCATCATTAAGACTTTCATTGACACTATCGTCACAGTTTCCCCAGACCTCCACTCACACTGTTGTTCAGAAGACCATCAAGACCCAAGATGTAACGACTCTCATTAAAACTTTTATTAAAACTTCATCCAGACCTTCTTTCAATTTCCGCCGCTGGCGTCAGACCACGGCAGACGGGCGTGGCCCGCGGTTCAGCACGGCGCTAGGCATAGCCCGCCAACACCTTCTCCACTGTGGCCACCAAGATGTCCGCGTGCTTCTCCTCGAAAACCAACATCGGCCGCAAGCGCACCGAGTCCTCGGCACAGCCGCCGATGTTCACGCCCGCGGCCCGCATGTCGCCCAAGAAGCGGTTGCGCAACGCGGCGTCCCGGAACGTCCACGCAATGAAGGTGGCACGGCCCTGCCCGCGCAAGTCCGCCATGTAGGCCGGGTACTTCGCCGCCACCGCGGCCAACTTGCCGTACAAGTAGTCGCCCACGCGGGCGGCCTGCGCCACCAAGCCGTGCGCCGCCACCTCGTGGCCAATGGCGCCCGCCAACACCATGCGCGCCGGGTCGCCGCACCAGGTGTTGAACTGGCGGTACGGCTGGTTGGGCACCAACTCCGGGTCGTGGAAGTAGTACCCCGCGGACTGGTACTTCTTCAGGAACGTCACCATGTCGGGCGGCGGCGTGAGGCCAAAGTGCTCGTGCGCCCACATGCGGCCCGTGGCGCCCACGCCCGTCTGCACCTCGTCCATGATCAAGAGCGCGCCGTGCTTCAACGTGAGGTCGCGCAAGCCCTGGAAAAACGCCGCCGACGCGTGGTTGTCGCCGCCCTCGGACTGGATGGGCTCCACCAACACCGCGGCCACAGGCACCTCCCACAGCTGCAACAACGCGTCGACCGCGGCCAAGCAGCGGCGGTCCTCCGCGGCGTTGTGCGCCGCGTGCTGCGCCTCCGGGTACCGGTACGCCGGGAACGGCGCCTTGGGCCAGTGGAACGCCGGCAAGTCCAACTTGTGGATGGGCTTGGAGCACGTGGCCGACGCGCTGGCGAACAAGCGCCCGTGGAACGCGCGCTCGAACGACAAAATGGCGAGCTCGGGCGACCCGGGCGCCTGGTTCTTCATGGCCAGCGCGGCCTCCTCCGCGGAGAAGGCGGTGGCGTAGCCGCGCTGCCGCGCGCGGTACCACATAAAGGCGGCCTTGAAGGCCAACTCGTTGGCGTCTGCGCCGGACAAGCCGGACCAGATGCGCGTCTGCCCGGCGGGCGCCATGCGCAACAAGTCACGGATGATTTCCGCGGAGTCCGCGGCCGGGAAGTTGCCCAACGCGGGGCGGTCCACGAGCGCGCGCACCATTTTGTCCGAGCGCGCGGCCGCGATCAACGCGGGGTTGTTGTAGCCCAAGGGGATGGACGCGATCTGCGCGTACACGTCGAGGTAGGTGTTGCCGTCCGCGTCGACAATGTAGTTGCCCACGGACCGCTCGTAGTCGGCGACAAAGTACGCGGCGCGCGCATCAAACACCTCGTCGAGCGCCTCGACGGCGGCCTTGCCGGCGGCGCCGGCCGTGCCCACGCTGGGGGCGGCGGGCTCGTTGGGGAAGTAGCTCTCGCAGACTGACATGGGGTGGAGTCGGGGTGTTTCAGCCTATGTTTCAGCTGTGTTTCAGCGTTGTTTCAGCTGTGTTTCGGCGGTGTGTGATGTTCCGGCAGTGTGTGGTTCCGGCAGTGTGATGTTCCGGCAGTGTGATGTTTCGGCAGTGTACTCGGTGTCCGTTGCTGGGCTGTTGCTTCTTTGCTCGAATCCTATCCTTGCAGCATTTTGCTCCCGGCCGGTGCTTTTAAATGCTGCTCGATCGCGCTAACTTCCCGCCAGCCCAATGCGGCGGGTCAGTGCGCTTAGCGGCTTGTGCCGCAAACGCGCAAGCGCTACACTTATCGCATCCCGCCAAACCGCCTCCCAAGCAATGCTGCAGCGCTTACTTCCAGACCCGGACGCGCCAGCCCACCTTCAACCCGGCTCTGGCCGCTGAAACTTGAGCTCGCTCGCGGTGGACTGCAATGTCCAGGCCGTGCGTTGGCCGGCATTTGGCCTCGGGGCGTGCCATTCCCCACTAAACCAGCCGGCTGCGACCTCATACCCCATTGGGAAGCGCTCGCCAAACACTGCCTGCCAAAGACACTCGTGTGAAGTTTGGTTGAGCGAAGGAGGCGGCCCGGTGCACCACGGCTGCCAGAGTTGGTTATGAAACTGGGCAGTCAGTTTTCAGCAAAACGTCTTTTCGCCGGTATTTCATTTGCGCTTTTTCCCTTCTCTTTTCTCTGGCCGTGTTTTCACTACACTGCCGTGCCAAGATAGGCGACCCACGGCAAAAAAGACACCTCTCCAGCCTCGGCCAAATTACTCACCATTTTCAAAAATAGAGCATTTTACAGTTCTTTGAGCCTTGGCGTGCTCATGCCATCTGCGACCTCGACGCTGGTGCAGGCGGCCATTACCGCTGATCTGCCGCTTTTATCACTTGGACATGCGTTTCGGGTAATTAAGCTACGGCCTCCACCACCCGCCAACGCTAAAAGCTCCGGTACAAAGTGACGGGTAGTACATCTAAGTGTGATTGCAGAAATTGAGTGATTTTTTTTCCGTAAACAGTGATCAAGTGAGGTGGCTCAGGTGAAGTGAGGTGATCTAGTGAGGCGATCTAATAAAGTGCTCTGATGAGGTGATCAAGTGAGGCGATCAAGTGGGTTGATCAAGTGAGGCAACCAAGTGATCTAGAGAAATGCTTCATTTTCCCCTTGAGGACGGCTGCAAACGGCTTCCGCTCGTGAAGTCAACAGTGGCAGTAGATTTTCCACAACCAGTCGTCCACCACCAATACGCCATAAACGCACTTCACCAGACCACGCCGCTCGGCATCGACTAAGGCCCCGGAAATAAACAACGGGCCCATTCCCGCACAAAACCAACGCCCTCGCCGAAATACAGCCTGTTTCGCTATCGCGACCCTCTCTCCCCCTCCATCTCTGCCCCATCTCTGCCCCCATCTCAGCCACATCTCACCACCAAACGCAACCTCAACTAAACCCCACCCCAACCATTTTCCGACTTTTGCTTTTCCCAGCGGCCACACGTAAAATCGCCTCCGCCGCCGCAAACCGCCCACCGCCCACACTTTTTCCCCCGCATCTCCGGCGGCATTTTCGCCAGGCCCTCTGCGCGACCTCATCTCATCAACAACAACATCTCACCACACCGCACTCCACCACCCACAATGCTCCCGCACCAGAACAGCCAGTTGCCCGAGGAGTTGCACAAAAACGCCTACTCCGCGGACGACGGGCTAGACCAGGAGATCCAGCGCGCCATCGCGCAGCACGACCTAGAACAGCAGCAGCAAAACATCCAGAAAGACAGCCGCCACGACCCGCAGTTGCTCGCGCACCCGGGCGCCGGCAAGGACGCCATGGACGCCGAGGCCGAGAAGCAGCAGCTCGCCATGATCGCGGACGAGTTGAAGAAGGCCACCACGTCGGTCAAGCCCGAGGCCGCCGCCGAGCCCGGCGTGCCCGGCGTGCCCGGGTCGCCGCGGGCGCCGCTCGAGCTCCCGCAGGACACGGCGGACACGCACGCGGCGGCGCCGCGCGGCGCGGACAAGGCGTTGCACATCCCGGCGGACAGCGAGCTCTTGGCCACCAACAACGCGCTCGCCGCGTACAACGCGTTGGCCAGCCACGTGCCGCCGGTGGCGCTGTTGGCCAGCGTGCACCTCGCCGCGCTCCCGATGCCGCTCGTGGCGCCGGACTACCTCCCGGCGCGCATCCAGCTCTTGATCTCGTCGCTCCCGGTGTTGGACAACTTGGCGTCGCAGTTGCTCCGCGTGTTTGCGGTGGGGCCGTACCAGAAGATCATCGACTTGGCGTCCAGCCCGGACACGCCCCCGGGCGCGGCGTTCCGCGACTTGACGTCGCTCTTCGAGTTCACCAAGCGGCTCTACTCCGAGGAGGATCCGTTTCTCACCGTGGAGCACCTCGCGCCGGGCATGTGGAAGGAGGGCGAGAAGACGCCCAGCATGTTCCTCAGCCGCGAGCAGACCATCGAGTCCACGCTCCGAAAGGTCAACTTGGCCACGTTTCTCGCCGCCACCCTCGGCACCATCGAGGTCGGCTTCTTCCACTTGAACGAGTCCTTCCTCCACGTCTTCTGCCCGGCAAACTACTTGGACCCGGTCAACTCCATGTCCAACATGTCCGCGGCCAACATGAACCTCCAGAGCAACGTCAACACCGTCATTGGCGACAAGGTGGGCAAGATCCTCAAGCCCCAGGCGGGGTTGTACCTCGACTTGAAGACGCAGGCGTACATCTCCGCGATCGAGGCCGGCGAGCGCTCCAGCGAGGAGATCCTCGAGGACATCTTGCCCAGCACCCTCGAGCAGATCTTGCTCGACCGCCGCGGCGTGAAAGCCTTGCTGCCTACGGAACACGACTTCATTAACCGCTGCAAGGCGCGCAAGGACACCTTGTTGAACTACCCGCCGGGCGCCAGCCTCAGCGACGAGTACGAGTGGTTTGCGTTTCTACGGGACATGTTCGACTTTGTGTCCAAGAACATGAGTTTTCTCATCTGGGGCAAGAAGGGCAAGGTGGGCGTGTCGCGCGTGGACAGACACGTGGCGGCGCCGCACAGCGACGAGACCATGCAGCGCGCGCAGATGCCCGCGGCGCCCGCCCGGCCCGACGACGCCGACGCCGTGGAGACGCACCCCGAGATCAACGACATCACCGCGGCGCTTCTCCCCAGCGAGATCCAGGAGCAGCAGATCCACCTCCGCATCAACTCGCGCGTCGGCTCGAAAGTGGGCAACCGCCGGCCCTGGACGCGCGAGGAGGAGAAGGCTCTTCGCCACGCGTTGGAGTTGAAGGGCCCCCACTGGTCTACGATTTTGGAGTTGTTTGGCCAGGGCGGCCAGATCAACGAGTCCTTGAAGAACAGGACACAGGTGCAGCTCAAGGACAAGGCGCGCAACTGGAAGATGTTTTTCCTCAAGGCGGGGCTCCCGGTTCCTGGCTACTTGCAGAAGGTGACGGGCGACTTGGAGCGCGACGACAAGATGCGGGCCAAGAACGCGCGCAACCGCAAGACCGCGGCAGCGCCCGTGCCGTTGGTGGTGAAGCGCGACGGCACACTCGCGGAGCAAGGCGAGGGCGACGCCAAGAAGCAGCGCAAGGCGTAGGCGCCACCCGGTGCTGTTGAAGCGACTGAGTCGACTCGTTCGTCTGCTTCCCGCGCGCTGCGTGCGCGCCGCGCGCGGCGCAAACCACATACACGCAGGAGCATAACACTTGAGAGATGCTTTGGTGCGACTGCGAAAGTGCCCTTTGTGCATGATGCGCTGCAACCGTGCTGGCCGCAACTCCATAGCGCCGAGCCCGCCTACCACACTGTGGATTTCTACTTCACCGGCCACTCGCGTTTTTTTTTCTTTTCTTTTCGTGTCCCAGACCTGTTTCACCATGACCGAGATCAACACACCGCTCGCCACGCGCCTCGACGTGGCTAAACGCACCTGCCAGGTGCTCTACTCCGAGGTGCAGCAGTTCAATCTCTCAATCCAAGACACGACATTGCAGAAGGCCAGCCACGGGTTGGCCCCGATCCCTCAAAAACGGTACCTCCGGCAGTTCAACACGCTCAAGGGCCACCAGGACAAAATCGCGCAGATCCGGTGGAGCGCCGACTCCAGCCGCATCGTGTCCGCCTGCCAGGACGGCTTCATGATCATCTGGGACGCCGTGTCGGGCCTCAAGCTACAGGCGATTGCGTTGGAAAACCCGTGGGTGCTTCTGTGCGCGTTTGCGCCGTCGGGGAAGTTTGTCGCCCTGGGCGGCTTGGACAATCGCTGCACGGTGTACAAGGTGCAGACGGAGCAGGACTACTACGTCGGCGGGCGCACGGAGGCCACAGAGTTGCGCGACAAGGGCCGCAAAACCGCGCGCAGCCACGCGGCGTACGTTTCTGCGTGCGCGTTCATTTCGGACGACCAGGTGCTCACGGCGTCCGGCGACATGACAATCGCGCTCTGGGACATGCACAAGGACTGCAAGACGCGCGAGTTTCTCGACCACTGCGGCGACGTGACGCTGTTGCTGCTTGCCGACGGCGGCGGGCAGACGTTTCTCTCGGGCGGCATCGACGGCCTGGTGAAGCTCTGGGACGTGCGCGCGGCGGCGCCCGTGGCGTCGTGCCAGATGCTGAAGACGGACGTCAGCTGCGTGGCGCACGTGCCCACGGGCCACTCGTTCATCTGCGGCGACGACGACGGCGTGTGCAAGTTCTACGACTTCCGGTCGCTCTGCCCGCTCGAGCTGTACAACCTACGAGAGCAGTTTGAGCCGGGCAAGCCCGAGCTGGCGAGCAGCGCCAGCGTGTGCTCGCAGTTTGACGCGCCGGGCGTGGTGTCGTTGGACGTGAGCCGCAGCGGGCGCATGCTCTACGCGTGCTACGCCGACTACGGGTGCTTGGCGTGGGACGTGTTGCGCAAGGAGATTGTGGAGCTGATTGGCATTGGCAACGGCAGCCACACGGGCCGCATCTCGCAGGTGGCCACGAGCCCCGACGGGCAGGGGCTCGCCACCGCGTCGTGGGACTCCACAATCAAGGTGTGGACGGTGTGATTTACAATCAAGGTGTGGACGGTGTGACTTGGTGCATCGTGATTGGTACATTGTGATTAAAGACATTGTGATGGGCTGCATCGTGATTGAAGACATGGTGATTGGCTACATGGCGCGGAGCCGGGCGGGCTCGAACGGGAGGAGCAAGGACACGACGCCCAAGACGCCGATGATGGCGCCGCACACCCAGATGGGCACCGCGGAGCCGGACTTCTGCCCGTAGTAGTACACGACGGGCGTCAAGATGCCGCCCACGCGCGAGCACACCAAGGCCACGGCGCAGCCCGTGGTGCGGGCGACGGCGGGGAACACCTCCGGCGTGTACGCGTACAAGCACGCGTAATAGATGTTCATGAAGAAGTAGGTCATGGAGCCGAACGCCGCGTCCTCGCTCTGCTTGCGCACGGTGGTGTAGCCAAACAAGATGGCCATGCCGGCAAACGCGCCCGCGGCCATGGTGCGCTTGCGCCCCACGCGCGGCATGCGCACAAAGTACGCCGCCACGAGCGGGCCGAAGATGCCGACAAAGGTGCCGAGCGCGGCGTTGCGGTAGGTGATGAACGTGGACAGCGCGGTGTTGCCGCCGTGCAGCGCGATGTAGATGTACAAGAAGTTGAAGAACGTGTTGTAGGACACGCCAATCAAAAACCACGACACCAACACCAACGTGGTGGAGTAGGCCACGGTGCGGCTGGTGTAGAGCTCGCGCACGTGCTGCGCCGCCGCGCGCGCCACCGCGCGCACCGTGTAGCCGTCCGCGCGCCAGTTGTGCGCCAAGGGCGACGCGCCGCACGCCGCGAGGTGCGCGGGCTCCAACGTGCACGGGCGCCCGTAGCGCGCGGCAATGCGCTGGAGCACCTGCACCGCCTCGTCGTCGCGCCCGTTGGCCACCAAGTACTTGGGGCTCTCGTCCATGTCGAAGAGCAACAAGCGCGCCAAGCCCAACGCCAACACGATGCCCGAGTTGGCGTACCAGCAGTAGCGCCAGCCGCGGTTCAGCGCGGACGGGCACGGCGCGCCGGCGGCGCACGAGTAGCGCGGCACAAACGCCCACGCGAGCAACGTGGCCACGGTCTGGCCCACGCCCCACCAGCCGGCCATGAACGTGGTCAACCACGTGTACTTGGCCGGCGCGAACTCGAGGAAGATGGTGGCATCGGTGGCGATGTTGCCGCCCGCGGAGAAGGCGCTGAGCGCCATGAACAAGCAGTAGGTCGCGTACAGGCTCATGCCGCCGGCGACGAGGCCAAACGCGGCCGCCAGGAGCAACGACACGTTGAACGCGGTCTTGCGCCCGATGATGTCCGACCCGAAGCCCCAGAACACCGACCCCGCGATCAACCCGACGTAGAACATCATCGTGGCCACGGGGAAGTCGTGGCCAAACTGCCGGTCCACCACCGTCTTGACCGAGCTCTGGATCATCTCGAGCTGCGAGTCCACCGAGTACCCGAACCCGGCGAGGAGGAACAACTTGGCGTGGTACCACGTGAAGCCAATCTCGTCGAGCGCGTTGTTCACCAAGTGCATCTTGTGCGTGAGCACGGCGTCGCTGCCCACCGCGATGTCCGGCGCCGACTGCTGCGTGCTGGCGGACTCTACGTCTGCGACGACGCTTGCTTTCTCCATGCCGCCGCCGTCCTGGGGCGGCACGCCCGCTCTTTATGTTGCACCCGCGCTCTTAATGTTGCCTGTTCCTCGCGCATGCACGTCCTATCGCCACTTATCTCGCGTCGCCCGGACGACGGAAAGGGGCTTTGCCGCCGTAGTCCGGTGGCCCCTGCCGGCAGTTTTGGCAAGCCGGGGCCTAGACCCGCGCCCGGCCGGGTTTTGCAGCCGCTTCGCTGTTTCGGATGCGGCTGCAACGTTGGGTCTCGCTTAGCTTCTCGCTAGCGCGGCGCCAAGATTGCAGCGAGTGCTGCACCAAAGATAAAGACACCAGAGATAAAGACGCCAGAGATAGACGCCAGATATGGACACCAGAGTAGACACCAGAAAAACGCACCAAAGACCGAGACAATAGAGAAAGACGCCAGATAAAGACACCAAAGATCAAGACAATAGGGAAAATAAGACACCAGAGAAAGACACCAAAGATCAAGACAATAGAGAAAAATACTGGATTGAGACACCAGATAGAGACTTCAGATGAAGACACCAGAGAGACACCTGAGAAAGACATCAGCTCAAGGCACATGAGATCAAGACACCACAGAGAGACACCTGATCAAAACACCACAAAAAAATGGCAAAAAGATTGCAGCACCACAATTTCACACATGGTCTCCCACTGCATTACTCAGTGTGGCCCTAGGCGGCTTGACTAACGTTGATCGGACGGGAAACAGTATTTTCCACCTGGTATGGCCGCAACCAATAGTCCCTCTTGTCCCCCCGCCAAACCACCCCGTTTTACCCCGCCGCCGCAGCAGAAATACTCTTTATTCCTACACTACTAACAGGTCTGTTCCTAGATTTCGGCCGTGTGCTTCTTCACGTAGTCCCACAAACTCTTCAACAACAGCTCCGGCAACGTGTACAAATCCATGGTGAACTCGCCGTTGTCCACGTCGTTCTTTATGTTCATGTCGGTGGTCCGGTTGTCCGTGACCATCTGCACAATGACAATCAAGTCGTCCTCGCTGAGCTTGGTCAACCCGTTGGCGAGCTTCTCCAAGTCCACCAGGCCCTTGGTCGCGTTGGCAGAGCTCTTCAACTTCTTCAGCTTCGACGACACCTCCATGTCGGTCTTGCGCTTGGCGTCGCCGTCCACCGGCACCGGCCCGGACTCCGCCAAGAGCTTGTTCAACACGGGGTTCTTCAACGGAACCATGATCACGTGGTCCACGGTGTACGTCTCCAGCAAGAAGTTCAAGTCGTGGTTGAACTTGCGCTCGCCCTGCTTGCCCGGCAACCCGACCAAGTGCACGGCAATGGGCACGTCAAACTCACCCCAGCCCTGCTCCTCCACCTTGAACGGAGGCAGCTTCAACGTGCGGATGGGGCTGGCAAACGTCGGGTGCAACGTGTACGTCACGCGATCTAGGATGCTGGCGGGAACGGGCTCGCCCTGTTCGTTCAACATGGAGATCTCGATCGACCACTGCCGCATCGGGTAGTTCTCCACGGCGGGCAACTCCTTCAAGATGTGCTGGTTGGTGGTGATGCGGATTGTTCTTTTGACCTGGCGTTAGTAGGTGTGGCGGCGAGGCGCCGGGCGTGCTATTTCTCGGACTTTCTTCGGCTGCGGTTCGCTAGTTTGCAGGGCGGGGAGCTTGTTGTTTGGCGGGTTGGTTGTTGTTGATCTTTTCGGCGTGTTTTTCTTTGGTTTCGGGGGCTGCCGTGGTTCTGGCGGTCACCGTTTTCGGGCGGGAGAAAATAGCAGCCGCTGGCCACGGCGATTTCGGGCGTCGCCGGTGTTCTCACGTACCTCGGACATGGCTGAGTGTTTTTACAATAGTGGACGGAACCAAGATTATTGGAGCGTGCGTCCGCAACCCAATTCTCACAGCCGGCCACGAAGAGTGGCCAGAATCACGGCGGAAAATTGCATCCGGGAAAATTAATGATGTTTTTTTTTTTTCACTCTTCGTCTTCGGTGGTCTACGGTTTTTCGTTTAGAGCGGGACGCTCTGACCGTGGGTTTCGGCAGAATCTCTGAGAATCCGTGAGAGGGCCGGTGGTTTCACATGTTGGGGCTTTCGGTCTTTGGTCCGAATTAAGCGTTGGGCTGAATTGCGTTTTTCCTAGGGCCGAAGATTCCTGCTTCGTAAGCCGCTTTGAGCATGTAATGGGCATTTTTCTTTCACTTGGTGTACTGCCTCGCAGAGCTCTATTGCTTGGCTGTGTCTTTGTCACAGTGAAGTAAACGACGACACGAGTCGGCGTCTTGTCAACTCTTTCATCCGGAATTTTAGCGTTTACCGTGGTAAAATTGCTGCAACGGCTCAGCGTGCATTCTCAATTGTGACAGGCTAGCTAAATTTAGGCTGCTGCCGAGGCCGGCACCATAGAAGACTTTGGCCAGTTCCACACCCGGAAACTTCCACCAACAGTCTGCCATTCGTCAAACTTGGAGTTGCCAATTGGTGGGAATTGGACTTTTCGTTCATCTAAAGTGGTAGCCGAAACAGTATTGGATGATGGGCATTTACGGTGTACGAGCCAATTCAGTATACTCATTGGTCATTGTAGCCTCCCATACTCGTAACTGAAGTACAAATGTGTCAAAGTTCAGCGCAGCCACAGAATCCCATGAATCAGGCCTCTCGCTCTTCAATGTGACCTTCTCGTTGCTGGATTCTGCCTGTTCACACCAGTCAAAAACACCCAACGACTCCGCCACGTTTACACAGTCAAAGCTGAAGTAGCCGTCCTTCGGAAGTCTTGTACAACCCGCCGTTTAAGCCTTCATTTACGCCTCCGTTTGCTTCTTGCGCCCAACGATTCAACTAAATTGAATACAACTGCAAAACCTGTCTGACTGCAAACCCTGGATTCAATAAACACGCTCTAAGAGTACACTCGACTGCAAACACTAGATTTGGCACTACATCTTACTACACACACTAGAGTTGGCACTATATCCTAACACAAACACTAGACTTGGCACTACATTTTACTACAAACACTAGGGTTGGCACTATATCTGAACACAAACACTAGACTTGGCACTACATTTTACTACAAACACTAGGGTTGGCACTATATCTGAACACAAATACTAGAGTTGGCACCACATCCAAATCACACATCTCACTGGCTGCATAGCTGCAAAGACTAGCTGATTGCTAGTGCGTTTTGACTGAAGACCTTCGACTGCAAACTTTCGGTCCAGCCTCCAGGTTCCATCTGCCCTCCACTTTCAATCTCGAGTCTTGGCTTTGAAACTATACCAAGTCTTTGACACTGAATCCGATTCAAGAAGCTATACCATATCCTTGATATAGCTCTGACCAAACACATCACCTGACTGCAAATAGTTCTGACCACACATTCCACCTGACTGCAAATTATTCTGACTAAACACTTCTCTGACTGCAAATAGTTTTGACTAACACTGATCTGACTGCAAACACTAGTTCCGACTTCAAAGACCATCCGATCTCAACGACTCCATACACTGATCTAACTTCAAAGCGAATGTCGGCATCAAGACTTTTAGCTTCAGACAGTACGTCCGACTTTGACACTGGCTCTTACACTGCCTGCCTTCAACCACCGATTGCAAACGCTCCATCTGAGCAATTCTTCACCAATCTTCAAAGACTTCCTCTAGGGCAACAGAAGCTCCGACTGCAAACACTACCTGACTGCAAACACTACCTGACAGCAAATACTACCTGACAGCGAATACTGCCTGACTGCAACCGATCTGCTTCACACTAAGTGCACCACTGGAACCAACTTGAGGATTCCTCTGACTGGACAATGAAATCTTAGCTGTCAACAATGGATCTGCAACCAGATCTGACCTGAAAACTACATCTTGCTCCAACTTACATCTGCCTCCATTGTCTCATTCTGCCATTGACTCTCATCCCGAATGGCACCAAAAGGCCAATCCGGCCCCGAGCAGCACCGCCTACTTCCAAAGCTCAGCGTACAACTTGGGCACCTTGGCCCGGATCATGGCCGGGATCGTGCTCCAGGAATCGGCCAACTCCGGCGTCACCTGCTTCATCACGTCGCGCTGGCTCTTCCCGCTGTCCTTGCCGTGCAAGTCCGCGAGCCACTGCCGTGTTTTCGCCTCGATTTCCTCGTCGCTGGCAACGGGCAACAGCGCCACGTACTTGCGGATCACGGCGGCCTCCTGCGCCTCCACCGCCGCCAAATCCTCGCGTCCCTGGCTGCGGTACAAGGCCTCGGACTCCGCGCGCTGCTTGGCCATCTTGTTGAGCACCTTGAACACCGAGAACTCGGACTGGTCCGCGCCGTCAATCTCGCCGTTTTTGATGGTGGACAACACCGACCGGATGGTGTTTTTCTGCAACGTGTCCTTGGCAAGCATGGCCGCCTTGAGGTCCACCTTGATGGCGCCGAGGAGCTTGGTGTACGCCGGCGTGGCCCGGAGTCGAAGTGTGAAGAACATGGTGAAAAGTGTAATGTGGAGGAAAAGAGAGAGAACAAAGAAAAGAGGACCGCCGCCGAGCATACGGCCGGGCCAGCTCGCCAAGATGCGATTGGCGCTGTCTGGCCACTTTGGCTGGTCCAATCTGGCCATTTCCGTAGACTGAAAATTAATGCTGGCACCATTAGTGGGCCGCAGACTCCGCCAAGTAGAGCACGCTTACTCCAACACCGAGCCTTGAAAGTTTTGGCGAACAGCATATCCGAGCGAGGCTGATTTGTTATTTCTTGGCCAATGTGACTTGGCTAACTCTCTTTATTCCACGGTGCTAATTCTGCCGCTGTAGTTTACTAGAGTGATGTGCACCAGAAGTTGGAGTAGCCGAGCCGAGGCTCTCAGAACAAAAGGCCCAGAACTAAGGCTTAGAACTGACAAAGGCTCAGAGCTGACGACGGCTCAGTACCTGTTCTGAGCCAAACAAAGAATGCGGCAAAGCTGAAGTCCTGAAATGGCAATCTGACGCCTGAAAATCGCACATTGACGTATGAAGTTGCAAACTGACGTATAAAGTTGCGAACTGACGTATAAAGTTGCAAACTGACGTATCCGTCTAGCAAGCGAAGTACATACAATTTGCGAGGCCGGTCAAAGGGATTTTCCAGTGCACTTCACTGACAAGAACTCAAGACCCAGCATCTTGCAACGGTCTCGGAAGTATACCAGCTCGTAGGTTCTCTATATTCCTCGGTTCTGTTCATTTCGGCCTGGCTCGTGAAGCAGCCGTAATCGGCGCCAAAAATGCACAGAATCCCACCCGGCCAACTATTTCCCGACGCTCCGTTCTCGACTTGAGAGCCCCCACGCTAGCCCGCCACCAAAGCCTCCAATCAGAGTCTCTCCCACATGGTATACTCATATTCGTAATCGCCCTCTGTGATCACCCCGACGGCGTGCTCCACCTCCACAAACTGCTGGAGGGCATCCTGGCCGCTGCGCCTCCACAGGCCCAATTCCCAGTTCAAAAACGTGTCGAACTCGGGCCTTGCCGCCTCGTCTCCGACATATTTCACGTCGGTGATCAAGAGATTGTCGACGCGGGGATCGTTGACGAACGCGTTGTAGATCTGGGCGCCGCCAATGATGAAGATCTTGTCGATGCGGCGGCTGTCCACGGAGAAATCGTCGCTCTGGAGCCGCTGCAACACGCCGTCCAAAGAGTTCCCGTACAACACGCCGTCGCGAGCCGTTTCGGCGCAGTTTCGAGACAAAACAACGTTGAGGCGGTTAGGCAACGGGCGGAACCGCGCCGGGATGGACTCCCACGTCTTGCGGCCCATCACCACCGCGTTGATGTGCCCGTCTTTGCACTTGGACGTCACGTCTCTGAAGTATTTGATTTCCTGCTTCAACCGCCACGGGAGCTTGCCCTTGGCGCCGATGGCGAGCCCGGGCAGTAGCGCCGCCACAATCAACGAGACCTTGGGTGCCATTTCGGAGTCAGGGGTTTTTGGCTGCTCACGTTGGTTGTGTGGTTCTCGGCGTGTGCAGGCTTATGATGCTACGCGAAGGTCAAAAGCTAGTAATACATTTCAGTGGTAACGAAGAGCGGCGAACACCGCTCGCTAGTGTACAGGAAGCAGCGAGACTAGCCGGTCTACGCCTAGGCTTTGGCTGGCTTCTTGGCCCTGGCTGCCTTGGCCGCAACGGGTTTGGTCACCTTTCCGGGTTTGGCAGACTTGGCTGGTTTGGCAGCCTTGGCTGGTTTGGCATCCTTGACTGGTTTGCCATCCTTGACTGGTTTGGCATCCTTGACTGGTTTGGCAGCCTTGACTGGTTTGCCAGTCTTGGCGGCTTCGGCAGCTTTGACAGGTTTAGTCGACTTGACGGGTTTGGTCACGGCAGGCTTGGCCGCGGCCTTGGTCTTTTTGGCAGCTTTCGGTTCTGGCTTGGCAACCTTCGGCTCGGTTTTGGGCGCAGCTTTTGGCTCGGCCTTGGCCTTGGCCTTTGTGGACGTCTTCACGGGCGCCTTGCTGGTCTTGGGAGCGGCTTTGGGCGCGGCTTCTTTCTTGGGCTTGGTGACTTTCGCGGCTGCAGCCTTCTTTGGGGCCTCCTTTTTCGCCTTGGCAGCGGGTTTCGGGGCCTCTTTCTTCACCTTGGAAACAGACTTGGGTGCAGCCTTGGAAGCAGCCTTGGAAGCAGCCTTGGGCGCAGCTTTGGGAGCAGCCTTGGCGGTGGGTTTGGTGGCCTTGGCGGCGCTTTTGGTGGCCGTGGTGGTTTTGGAGACAGCTTTGCTAGACTTCGCGCTTTCGGTGGACTTGGCAGGTTTGGCGGCCTTGGCCACAGCGGTCTTCACGGCGGTTTTCTTTGTGGCGGTCGCCGACTCCTTCTTCGGCGCCTTGGCGACCTTCGCGTCGGCAGACGCAATGGGCTCCTTTTTGGCGATTTTGATTGGGCCCGAGGGGCCTTTTGGTTGCGAAAACTCGCCGGCCTCTACACCTTTGCGCAAAGCGGAATTGAACAAGGTGTCGAAATTGCCTGCGCTGGCGTCGAAGTTCGACAGAATGTATTTCTTGATGGCTTGGCGGCTGCGGTTAGTAACTTGAGGTTTTTGGGTGCTGTGGTCAGGTTGGCGAAATCCACTTTGGTGCGACTCACGGGGACGCGCGGCGGATGTAAACAAACATGGCGATGCTGAGGACTCTGGAAGGCCGTGGACAGCGCAACCGTGCTGAAACCGCGCTGAAACGTGGCTGTGGCTCTCGCTGAACCAACAGCGTTGGCGGCTATACATACGACGAACCGGTTCGTTCCTTCAACGCCACAATGGCAGATCTGATCATATCTATCGTTAGTACGGGTAAAAACTCGGATTTTTCGGCATTGCCCTTTGGCAGCTGCATACCTTTGTAGGTCACCTTGGCCTCGGCGGGCGTAGGCACGGACTTGGATTTTTTCGGAGGCATTCTATTGTAAAAAGAAAGAGTAGAAACGAAAACAATGCGTGTTTGGGCGCGCGGTCATGCGCGTACGCCGATCGCAGTGGAGGCAGTTGATAAACTGAGAGGGTATTCCAAATTCGGGAAAGAACGTCTCAGGCGGCAACCCAATCTGCTGAGTGGGTACCTATTGTGTGCCCATGGGCCGCGATGCAAGACCGTGCAGCAAGTCACGTTAGCGTTCATTTCTCATCTATTGTCTATTGGAAAGAGAATTCGTCGCAACTCTCCCGGCGAGTTTCACGTCTCTCCCACTTGGGTATCGTTTGCGAGCCATACACGGGCTCTGCGCAGGGCACCGTTTGTTTGTATGGGACGGTGACAATCTCAAAGTCGTTTAGATCTCGTGAGCTGAAGGAGTGTTCAGACCTCTGCGAGCGACTGCCCAATGTTTCTCTTTCCTGTAGTTCCTGCCGCAATTGTCTGTGCAATTGCCGCTCCATCTCCTGCCTCTTCATCTCCTGCATCTCCTGAAACACTAGCAATTCTTTCTCGCGTTTCATTTCCATCTCTCGGTTTCTTTCTCGCTGCAATTTCCAGTCAAGCTCTTTCTCACTCTGGACGGAAACGCTCAGGCAGCTGCTGCTGTCCCACTTTTCAATCGGGTCTTCGTATCTCGAGCCCAAGGTCTCCTCGTCCTGGTTGTTCTTGATGCTCGACATTGGAATATTCACATCCTTGCCGATCATGAGTCCGGGATGGAAAACCGCCAATAAGACACACGTGAGCAAAACCTGCAATGCATCCAACGTCATCACGTACTCCTCGTGCGTGATCAAGTAGCCTGTCCACCCTTCAGCCAATTCGATGACACGGTAGATGCACCGCACGTATATGAAAAAAACACTGCCGAGAATCGCCAACGGGTAGAGCCCGAAACGCGGTTGAGACCACACCAGGTAGTACTTTTGGTTGTATGCCTGATACAAATGGCTGCACTGAAGCTGTTTTCCCCGATGTGTCTGGAAAAGAAGGCTGCAAAGGTTGTGCATCAGGAACTGCACTTCAGGACTTGCCCGAAAGTAAATGCGCCAAAGAAAATCCAACAACAACCACAGGAAAAGCGTCATGGACACCACTTGAAACCCAATTCCGGCAAGCATGATATGGGTTCCAGGTTTTGTGCTTTCTAGCTGCTGGAGCAGCATGGCCGTCACGGCACCGCCTGCGGCCTGAATGAAAAGTGACGAAACGTCACAAACAACAAAAATGTACGTGAACCACAAAGGCTTGAGGCGGGCGTACTGCCGCCCATAGATCACGAGTAGCTGCGCAAGCAAGTAATACACGCCCGCCATGATGAAAGCAGGGGCAAGTGTAAGCGAGATGATCTGGCACAAGAAGGGGCCTTGCGCCGAAAAGTCGTTGATGGAAAACACGCGGCCAATGTAGCCGGCCAATTCCAAGCCAGTGCCGGCACAGAGGCATAAACCAAAGTAGAGGTACTTCTTCCATAATGCCAACGACACATGGCTGAGAAACAACACGGCGAAAATCGCGGCGAAGAGGGCGTTTGCCGAAAGACTCAACTTCATCTGATACAAGTTGAAGCCCATCTCCAAACTCTGAAGTTCCATGGTGGCGTTCCAAATCACTTGGGTCATTTGTGGGAGCTCCTGTGTATCCGTAGCGGTGGCGATATAATGCTGGGCAGAGACAACTTTCAAAGACGCCATGGCTCCTTTGGCGGCGCGGGCCATTTGGTAGAGTTCCACTTTATTTGTGACTGTGGTGTATGCAGAGGAAATCGACAAGAGCGTTTCTGTGATGCCGACTATGTTTGTTGGATCGACGTGGGTCAAAGTAGTTTGTGTAGGAAGCACACTTGTGCTCCAAGCGCCGGTGAGTTTCTGCAACTGCGCAGACATTTTGCGAAATCCCTGGGATCGATGAAGTCTGGGGTAAAACCAATATATATCATCGAAATGGCTTTTGAAGCATGCTTCCTATTTCAGTAGTAAATGGCACCTCGACCTATTTGGTGCGTGTGCCTGCACATGTGGCTCGCTTACCGGACCTCATTTTCCCTTTTCGGTAATAGTCTGGGGTCGCACTTTTCGCACCTTCCTCGTTGGGACGAGCATAGCCCATCTTAATGTCATTAACTGGATTGCGGGATTTCCAGCTTCGTTCCTTCGCGGTTGACAATCTCCTTGGCGAGCTGCTCTCGTTTCCAGAACTTGAGCAACAAGTCCCCATAGTTTTGGAGGTCCTCAACTGTGATCATGAGTTTGAAATCAAGCAAAAGCAAAAATTGCAATTCCAAGTAGTTGAGCTCTTCCAAAGGAAGACCGCCGACCTTGGCGTACCGTAGGTTTTTGTAAAAAATGTCGCTAAAGAACTTGGAGCTCACAGTGATTCCCAGAATAATGAGCCTGTGGATGTTGTATGAGTCCATGACAAAAAGCTGCTCCGATTCTTCTTCGCTTCCACTGTTCTTTTTCTTCTTTTGCAAATTGTTTGCGCGCTTGGCAATCCGGTCGAAATACACCAAGAGGGAAAGAAACACCTCGTTTGTCACGGGACAGTACTTCAACACTCTAGTGAGATACGCATCAAGCGATATTCCTGGTACATTTGTGCCGTGGAACGCAAGAACATTGACCAAGTAGCGGTTTTTCAACTCGTCGTCCTCATCGGAGGACGATCCATCGCTGTTCTCTTCGTCCACTTGGGAAACCGTTGTGTTGATTCCTCCGCTGGTGAAACTAGTGGATTCTCTAGGCGAGTGGTCGACTTTCTTCTTCTTCTGCTCTTTAAGCTTTTGCCGCACAGCAATTGTATTGTCAAAGTGGTTTGGGTGGAGCTTGTCGTTAGCCTCGATGATCTTGCTCAAAAGGCACGCAAGCATGGTGATGAGGTGGTCGACGGGGAACTCGACAATGTTTAAATGTTCCTCGTAGCCGTTGTCTTGTACCGATGCTTCGCCACTATTGAGAGACTCCAAGTACTCATGGTACGACATGTAGTGATCTGGTTCGGTGTTGGGACCCGCATTGGGCACATAGGTTTTGTGTGCAGCCTGCAACGGGGTTTGTTGGGGCTGGTATTGCTCATGATGCTGTTGTGGGTGCGGTTGCTGGAATGGCTGTTGATGCTGTTGCTGATGCTGCTGATGCTGCTGATGCTGCTGATGTTGTGGTTGTGCAAACGGCTGGTTGCTCGAAAACGACCCCAGGTGACCCTGGAAGGCCTCGTTTTGGCGTGCGAATGCTTCGTTCTGTGAGAAGGCCTCGTTGCGGCCATAACTCGCAGACGAGAAGCTGTTGCGGTCGTGGCTCGGCAAGTGCGGAGCAGCTGAGTCCATCGATAATGTCGGTGTGGCAGCCGAGGCAGATCTAAACAGGCCTTGCAAAAGCGTCGATTGCGATGGGTTCTGCGGGATATACAGGCCGTGGGGAGTCCCCAGGCTGTGGGCAGGGTGCAAGCCTTCCTGTGGTGCATTTGGTAATGAGGGTGTGAAGGAGTAGTTG
Organism: Metschnikowia caudata; assembly: GCA_008065175.1. Classification (NCBI taxonomy): domain Eukaryota; kingdom Fungi; phylum Ascomycota; class Pichiomycetes; order Serinales; family Metschnikowiaceae; genus Metschnikowia; species Metschnikowia caudata. The sequence continues at coordinate 226,758 of VATF01000011.1, forward strand.
GATGCGTAGGATGAAGAAACAGCCGTTGGGGTATTGTGGCCCAAGGGGATGTAGTTCATGTTCCCGTTTGTGGGAGTGAACAGGTTGACCGACGAACCGTTGGGCCCAAAGAAGTTGCCCGGGTGTCTGTTGAAAGATGACGATGTCGATTTAGGGAGTTCGTGCTGCGAGCCCACCAGGCCCTGCGGGAAAAAGCTGTTGTGAGGTGTCACGGATGCAGAATACGAGGGCGGTTGCCTTGGAAATGGTTGTTCTGCAGGCTGAAACGGTTGGGGCTGCAGGGGCAGCAGGCCGAAGTTGGACGAGGACATCAAGTTTTTGGTCAAGTTGGACACCGCTTGTTTTTTGTGATTGGGGTGGGAGCCCAGGAATATGGAGGGGCTGGGTTGGGAGGACTGGTTCTGGGCCAGGCCCGAGTCGGAGAAATGACTCATTATCTGGGGTTAGTATGGCGGGAGATGCTGGCGAAGCCAACCTGTGTCTAGCTGAAACACGCCGAAACACAGGTGAAACACGGATGAAAAGGAAGGCTGAACCCACAAACCGACGGCATTTGGTTTGTTTTGGGGCCCCGAGGCCGACGGGCTCTTTGCAGGGCGCCTCGCTGAAAACCCAGAATCGGCTTTGGCCGGAGTCAGCCGGGAGCTCCCCATGTCAGGGAGGTGTCGGGAGGTGGCGTCGAAAGCGGCGGTATACGTACGGAAACAAACGCTAGGACACTTGAAACACCGCCCTATTGTGATGGCATAGATGGTGCTGTGGCAGGAGATTCGCAGAGGCCAGTGAGGTGAATAAGGATGCCCAAGCTACCGGTGGTAATTAGTGGGCGAAACAAGACCGGAAGTCAAGCGCGGAGGTACGGGTGCGCGGGGCGGGAGCCTCCATGCCTTCATACGGCCGGGCCGCGCGTGGGGGCCGGCTGCGAATGTTTTGAAAAAGAATGAAAATGTGGGTGGTGGTTTGGGTTAGGGTTGGCTCGCAGGCTGGCTGGGGACGCTTACGGCGTGGTGGTTCGGGCTCGCCCGCGCCGGGATCGTGCACTGGACCCCGGTGAAACGTCCTCGAAACGTCGCTGGCGCCGGGGCTGTTGTTGTTTTCGAGTTTTGTTTGGGCGCTTTTTTTCGCTGGCCCCGTCTTTTGGCACCGTCGCTCACTTTCGTGGTAAACTTTTTGCTGCACTCTATGAATTCATGTAGCACGGCTTAATCGTATTACGTAACTTCCACACGATCATGCCCACGCAAAAGGTGCTTCCGCAAAATGCCAGCTCACCTTTCCCTCGGTTTCTATCTGTTGATTTGATGGCAAGTTACAATCACGTCCAGAACCCATGGCGGTGGGGTTTTTTGGGGGGGACTTTGACTCCGGACCGAAGCACGCGCCTCCGCCATACAACAACCAGCGGTAATGCAGCATTGGATTTACGACATTAGTAATTTACGGCACAATCTCGGTACAGCCTTGAATGTCCGCAGCACACGACGCGGTTTTTGCTGAAACGGCTTTTTGCGATACGGTGGTTTGAGTTACGGGCCATTGCCGGGCAGTTGCGTTTCGCCGCAATTTCACGGCGAGGCCCCACAACAGTCTCGCAGTACGGCACCGTGGAAGCCCCCGGTTTTGCGTGTAGGTGTCGTGTGACTCTCGCCCGGGGCCCGAGTCTCTATTCCGAGGGCCAGCGCCGCCGGGATTCGGGAGCCCACCCGCTCTGCGTTTCTCCTTGACTCGGTCGGGGGGCTCCATGCCGCGGTCTCATGCACGATTAAGCGTGTGGCCGGACTTCTCCATTCTGTGCCGTCGTGAAAAGCTTGCACCCAGATTTCCGCTCTCGTGCGACGAAGCGGCCCGATTCCGTCTTGGCGTACGGCCTTGTTTCAAACCTGCCGTGGGCTTTTGGCACACATCTTGTGGTTGGCTGTGGGGTTCTACGTTTCAAATCACGTGGTGCCCGCCCGACCAGAGGTGTTTTGTAAGTGCATGTGACCTAGTGGTTGCAACTTGTTGCGAGAATGTCACTGTGGTTACTCGCAAGGGAATGTGGAGTTTCGATGGACTGAATTGAAGAGCTTATTCGATTTGATTGTCATCGTCTTTCAGTCAGTTGTGTCTTTTTGAGAGAATCAGTGGGATTGATCCTGACTGAGAGTAGAGATTGTAAGACTAATGAATACCTTCAAATGAAAGAACAGGCTCGAGACTGTCGAGATTAGAGAACGAGTCACTGAGGCTACTGAGAATAATTTGTTCACAACGAAATAGACAGAGTGCAGCTTGGTCGAAGCTGCAAATAGCCTTAGTGATTGTATGCCCGGGACACTCGTTCACTCATCAGTGCTTTGAGAGGTTTTCACAAGCTCTCCAAAGATGGAAGCGATCTGCCAGTCTGTCTACACGCATTTCGTTCTTGGTGCATGCGACGAGGCCCTGTTGAATAGAACTGTCGCCGGCAATGTTGATCCGGGCGTGTTTCAAGCCGCTTCACTAATGTTTCAGAGCCGTCTCACAGATGTGTCACAGCCTTTTCCAGTTTCAGGCCTGCTTTAGGCCTGTTGGGGCCCGTTTCAGGCCGGGCGCGTAGCAGGCGGCCCACGCCGTTTCGCCTCCAACGTTTGCACCCGGCTTCGCACCCGTGCCTCCATCGCCACACCACACCTCCTTCGCCAAATGTCCACGGCGTCCAAAATCACCTTTGCCGTGTCGACGCTCTTTGCTGCTGCGTCGTTCGTGTACATCAACGTCGAGCAGCAGATTGAGCGGGAAAACTTGAGGCAGGGGCCCATCAAAGACGCCGAACGCATGCGGCAGAAAATGAGCCAGAAGCAGTTGGCCAACGAGCAGGAGCACCGCGAGCAGCTTGCGTTGAAGGCGGCGTACGAGAAGATCCAGCCGCTCAGCGACGAGATCATCCGGGGAAAGGACGAATAATGGTACATAGGGACGAATAGATTTAGCGAACAGCTACAGCCACAGCCAACAACTACAGCCAACAACCACAGCCACAGCCAAGAACCGATACGCTGGCAACAGCCAAACAACCTACAGCCAAACAACCGATCCCTGGCCCTGACAACAGATCAAACAGGCCGATTGAACGGACGTAACAAGCAAGTGATGAGATGGAATATGGAGGGCATCTGAGGTCAGTGCACAGTTGGTGCCATGAGTCAAACAAGTCAAGGCCCATCAAGTAAGCGACAGAGGCTCAAGAAGCCGTACGATAGCTCGGGAAAACCATTACTAGACTACGACTACTGCAGAATACAGATTGGCGCAGATCGGACGCAGGCAGAGCCGGGTTCCTCTGCGGCCGGCCAGCCGCCGAAGGGCTCCATGCTGCAAACCAATCTCCGTGTTTCCAAATGTCTGTGTGCTTGGAGACACCCGTGGTCTTGTTCCGAAAAACGCCACTGGATGTACTATGATACACTGGGGAATATCCGCTTTCTTGTGCGGTCTCGGTCCTCGTGGTCCTGCCTCAAGCGAATCGCCAGAACGGGTCTTCAAAGAGAGGGTGTCGGGCAGTGGGCGCCCCGCCAGAACAAGAGGGAGACGTGGGGGAAAACTTTTTCGGGCCTCGGGCTATATACTCGTGGTGTACGGGTGTGTGGGCCTTGTGCCGGCGGAAAAAAACGGCTCAGCGGCCATCGACCGGGGTTTTTTTTTGGGGGGTTGAGGTTTTTTTTGGTGGTTTTGGGTGCTCGCCTGGGCCGGCCCCGTTTTGGGGCGTTGTTTCGGCACCAGCCTGTCCTAGCTCCGGTGGTTTTGGCTGTTTTTGCGTTTTCTGGCCCCAGCGCGGCCCCGAGCTTGGCCCTATTTTTGGCCCCATTTTGGCCCCATTTCTGGCCCTACTTACGCGGCATGGCATCAGCAATGATTCTTGCCATAGACAATCGTAAAGTCATTTTTTAAAAAAGGGTGCCCCGTTCATGGATGCCATCAATCACTGAACACCTGCAACTACGCCATTTAAATGATGTGCGGCCAGAGATCATCTGACCCGTGGCACACAAGGCGCATGGTTCTGGGCTGGATTCTATTAGGCCCTAGTGGTCTACACTATGTACACGGTGCCAAACCGTAGGCCAATGGCGCCAAGCAGCCGCAACTCACGTCTGCTCAGACTCCGTTTTCGGCTTCTCCTCTTTCACCTTCTCGTCGTCGTCGGTGACTCGCAACTGGGTGAACTTCTTGCTCGGCACGTCAATGTACCCGCCCACACATCCAGGCATGGGCGAGTACGACAGCGGCACTTGTTCAAACTCGTCGGTTTCGTCAAAGACCCCTACTGAGGACAACACCGAGTGCGAGTGTCGGCGTAGGTGCACAATATCGTCCGGCTCAGTCATGCCAACAAGAATCGACGCCGCCTCCAAAAGTTGCACTTGCTGGTGCTTCAGTATAAGCAACTTCTTAGTTACCGTCCACTCGGGCGTGTGCTCCCACAAGTGCTTGGCAAGCGACGAGATGTGCTTGTACGCTTTGCCGCAGGATTGGCATCTCAACAGCTCCTTGGCGCGGCCGCTTTCACCTTCAGAGATGCGCCGCCGGGCGACGGTCCGGGACACGTTCGGATCAACGTGCTTCCCCGGATTCTGTTTGAGGTGTGATAGGAACGGGTACACCGACGAATGTCTTCTGCCCTGGTGGTGGGATGTGGTGACAGTCATACGCGCCGGTTGATTTTGAGGGGCGGGGGACGGGGATCGATAAAAGTCAGTGACGTGTCAGAGGGTGGGGTGGGATGCGGGTTTGCGTGGTGTAGCTTTGTGTCTCAGTTTTCACTTTTTTCTTGAAATCTCATCGGCGTTTTTTCGACGCGGCCCGAGTTATGGGTGCGGAAATGACTAAAATGTCAGGCCAGACTAAAACGGTCAAATGTGGGTCATGACAGAATCCGACAGCTTCGCTGGCAGGTTTTTATTTCAAGACTTTTCCGTTCGGCTTTTTGTTTTTTTTTTTTGCCCCACTTTGTTGGCCCTGTCCAGTTTCACTTTGAGAGAAGCCAAAATGCGTTTGTGGATTTAAGCCCGGAGGCTGGAGCTTTCATTTGGGTTTAAGTCAGTTGGTAGTATGATGCTTTCGTGAAGCTAACCTCGGCCTTCGCTGGTGCTACCAAGGTCTTTGAAAAGCCAGGGAAGTTGGTCGTTTTGGGAAAGGGTGGTCTGCCAACAGATATTAGGCAAGACCTGTTTCCCGATTTGGAAATGCAGTTCAGACAGTGAATCACTGCCTCTCCAGCGGTCAGGGCCATGATCAGAAAAGAGCGAGTGATGACTTTTCCGAATCCACGCCCCTTGGTCCAAAAGCTCGCGACCTAGTAAGTCGCAATCAAAGAGTTGGCCTCTTTCGAATGACCAAAACGCCCTGTCTAGGCAGCCATCTTGTTGCCAGATAGAAATTACGCTTGCAGCTCAGGCCCACTGTTTGCTTCCACGCGAACCTCTGGGCAATTGCCCGTGATTGCACATTCTCTTTTCTCCAGGTGGTGGACCTCGAGTTTCTGAAAAAAAAACTCTGAAGCAACTCTGAGTGAAAAGATGTCTGCCGGGTGCTTCTCCAAAGTGCCATTTGGGCCATGCGTTGGCCTCAGAACTCCTCCAGGTCTCCGTTGTGCACCTCGAAGCCCTTCTCCGTGGAATACAAAATCTCCTGGATCTGCGCCATGAGCTCCAACACGCCCACCAGCTGCACCTGGCGCGCCGTGGCGTCGGCACGCTCGTACTGCGTCTGGATGTTTTTCGTGAGAATCTCAATCTCCCGGAGCTTGTTGAAGTAGAAGTTGCGCTCCGTCTCAAGGCTGTCGGTCATGATCCTGTACTCGCCAATTTCGTCCTGTGCCTGGGCCAACGACTGGCTGAGCTCCGCCACCTCCGCGCCGCGCGCGGCCACCGCCACCGCTTTCAGGGCAGGCCCGACCTTGTGCCCCGCGGCCGCGCTCCCGGCCGAGCTCGTTCCGGCCATGTAGCCGCTTCCGGCCGTTGGCCCGCTGCCCACGGAGCCGCTGCCGACCCGCGACCCGCTTGCGGCGCGTGGGCCGTGCGCGGCCGCGGCACTCCCGTAGGAGCCGCCCGAGACGGCGCGCTGCGCCGAGCCCGGCGGCGTGCGTGTGCCCAAACTGGCCCGCGGCCGCGAGCCCAGTGTGCTTCGCCGGGACGGCGGGGCGGTGGTGTCGCCGCCGCTGGCCACGCGGCGGCGGGCGGGCGCGTCGGAGTCGATGTCCGTGTTCACGTGCTCCGCCCAGTGCCGCTTGAACCACTGCAAGAGCTCCAAGTTGTCCTGGAGGCGGCAGCGGATGAGGCGCTCGGTCTCGATCTGCTTCGTGATGTGGTGCTTGTTGAAGCACGCCTGCAACACCTTCATGTTGTTGCGCGCGTCGTAGTCCGGGAGGTTGGAGCCGGACTTGATTTTGGAGAGCGGCACGCCGCCGTAGATGGACTCCATGATGAGGCAGTACGCGGCGCCCGTGCCGCACTGCTCCACCTTGGTGTAGTTCAAGGCAAACGTGGCGTTCAACCACGCCAAAAGCTCGCTTCTGCTCTCGCCCACGGCCATGCTGTGTTGTTGACGCGCGCGGGTTATTGGTGGTTGGAATGTGGTGAGAATGCGGTGCGAATGCGGCTGCGCGCGGCTCACGGCGCCTGCTACGCTTTATTGTCTGTTGACGGGACAAGTGTATTCACTCGCTGCTGCCTGACACTGTGCCGCCGCCTGCACGGCGTGTGGTCGTTGCTCGGCCCAACCCGTGCATTTGTCCAAAAGCTCAGGCACTAATCCATAAGTTGATGCGTTTATCAGCTCATGCGTTTTTCCAGTCATAAGTCATGCGTTTCCAGTAATTCATGCACAATTCGTGCGTCCTGCCAGTCTGGCCGGCGCCTGCCGAGGG